>CM046370.1:8819745-8883580 GCA_025413025.1 Ficus hispida | reverse complement strand
AGAAATAAATTTCCTTTCTTCTAGTATGAACTTCTTTCGGATGTCAACATTCAATTTTATATGTTTTAACAAGATATCATATTGTTTTCGTGTGGGTAAAAATCTTTTACTATAGTAGCAATTCATGATAAAGAAAATAGAATTGCATAGTTCTGTTTTCATCTTGTGGGTGCTTAGGAAAAGATAGAGAAATTTAAGAGAGAGAGAGAGAGAATAGTGTGTATACAGAGTTTAGGGGCAAGAGAACGTGCATCCCAAATTGTCGCATAGATTCTAACATAAACACACACAGCCAAAAATTTATATTTGCATAAAAAAAAAACAAAAAAAAAAACAAAAAACAGAGAGGAATAGTACGATGAAGTGTTTTCCTTCCTTTCTTAGTAAATCGCTGGAGAAACCAGGAACCCATTGCTGCGCTATTGCTGTATGACAGTAGGAATTGCACAAACAGAGCAAATAAGTAATCACAAAAAGGTCGATCTAAGGACAAGATTTGACAATATCTAACTCATAATCACAATCCATTCTAGAGTGTGCAATTTTATCTCTCGTAATGTTCAAATCCTTGTTCCCTTACCTTGAAGAACCCGTACTTTTCTCCTCGACAAAAACGATCTCATTTATGACCTTATTTCCATTAGATTCCTATCAAAAAGAGGAAGCAAAAAGAGGACAAACAGTTACAAGTTAAAGAGAGAAAACAAAACAGAAAATATAGCGGGTAATGTCAAAGAGGAGAAAAAACGAAATCTTAGACATACCATGAATCATGTGTAGTCTCCTAGAGAAATTCAGGTGGCCTGGTGCTATGTTTCATTGATGGGAACAACACACCATTGTTGATAGTAGTTCCTTCCTGTAGGACCTATCACCTGTCACCTGAAGAAAATTCGAAGAGAGCAGTTTCTCGAGCACTTTGATATCATCTCTCTAATTTAAATCCAATGCAAACAATGGCAATGCACATAAGCATACGTTTCAAACAACTACACAGAAATATCAAGATTTCATCATGGAGGGAACCTAAACTTGGTTAAAATCACTCCTAAAAATGAAAATTTCAAAGCTGCTTATCAAGAAGCTTTCACTTGCAAATTTACAACGTGAGAGCATTCAAAACCTCCTGCAATTCTATATATGTCATAAGCCTCCTTAAATTTTGACTTCTGCTACAGAGTTTAGAACTGCAGATTATGCTTTAAATTATGCCAAAAGTGCAAGGAAGATGACCAAGTTTGAATGATCAGAAAACATAGTTTAGCTACATTAACTTTTTAAACAAAATCAATTAAAACCAAAAATTAAAATTAAAAAAAATACAATCAATTCCGTATATAATGCAAATAACCCCACTAGTTCATAACAATCAATTCTGCAATCAAACAGAAGATTTTCCGATGCAGATTCAGTACTTTAAATTCATGCATCATGAGAATGATTCATGATTTGGTCAATGTTAATAATGCCTTCAAGTGCACAAATGTTTGATAACTTCAATCGAATCCATTTAAAAAATAAAATAAAATAAAGAGGGAAATACCGAGTTGAGAAATAAAAGGATAATTGAGTATTTATATAGTATATATGGTATAGGGGATTGAAACGGGACTGGGCAAAAGAATATTTAAGGTACTGAGTGATTAGAGGAGGCCATGAATGAATCATCACCACTTCTTTGTTCTGTCATTTTTAGATCAACCACTTCCCACACTCTTCTCGCTTCTGCTGGCTGGTCGCGCTTACGTAGAGCTAACATCTGTCTGCAAATATGAAATAATATATATGTATATATAGATTTACCTAACTGAGGATAGAAATTAAACTGAAGTGAAAAACACGGAGAGAAGATGACAATGTTGGTCGGTGGGTCGGCGGGTGTTTGTGAATGTGTAAAACCTAAAATTCAGAGGCTGCTAGTTTGATACGTGATGTGAATCTGCAAAACCTAAATTTCAGAGGCTTTAAGTTTGACTCGTGCCAAGACGCCGTACATTTTTTTTCCCCCCACTTATCTCCTTACATACATACATGTATATATATATACATATATATATATGAATAATATGTATATGGTGTGTTTCTAACTTGCACACGTGCTAACTTGCACGTGCTCCTTTTTCTTTGACATTTTTTTTTAAAATTTCAAACAGCTCCTCCAGAACAGACAAGCGAGAGGGGAATTGTGAAGGCAACCCCAACTCGTAATTCGCCACAATATGCAACGAGGGAAGAGATAGGAATTAGGAGCGGAGGGGACCTGAGTCGGACTCTAAGATAACGGAGTCCCAGCCATTAGCTGCAGTACTAAACCTTAACAGCGAACTCCAGGGCCAAGCCAACGATTCCTCCAACAATAGGAGTTGATAATTTCAGCAAACGACTTGGCAAAATCCTGTCTGATGACTACACTCAGAATTGATCTTCATTCAAACTACAGCGAACGACTTAGCTCTGATCAGAAGCGGACAGCGGAGAATATCCTTGTACGCGAAGTAGGTGGCAGCAATTCTCTCACCGCATCTGAAAGTCAAGGTCTGACCCATTGTGAGTAATCGTATTAATTTGCATCCACGCTACAATCAATCAGAGTGGAGGCAAAGTTGGCTGCGTCGTCAGTAATAATATATAGGCCATTGAGAAGCAAACCAGGTTGAGATTCTTTTCGTAACCAGCAAGTTCAAAAAGATATAGGGAAAGCGGACTCGGGATGATCTTGATACGTCAAAACCATGTGGTTTTGAGACATGGGATTTCACATTACTGTGAAGTCAATCTCTAATTGTATAATCTCAGAAATAAATAAGGGAACACACACACATATTAATATATATATATTGTTAGGCAAAAACTTTTAATTAATGTGAACTATCACCAAATCTAGAATATCATATTAAACCATCAAGAAAAATTAATTGAAAGCGTACAATGAATCTATGAAGACAAATTAGAGAATAATTGAGTCTTCTACGGTCAAATCTCCTAAAATGCTCTATAGATTCTCTCTGTTAATGAAAAAAAAGAGAAGAACAAATATTACGTATTATGATTTGACTTGGGAATCACAACCCTTATAATTACCCTTATATACTAACTTAAATTAAATTCCCATCAATCCTAATTTAATTTGTATTGGGTTTCTACCCATTAAAACTCAGACCCAATAGATATCTCTATACCCTAATTAATAGATCAATTATTTGACCATATTAAATTAGATAGCTTATAATATAATTTCTATTAAATTAGATAGCTTGTAATATAATTTTTATTTAATGTGTAAGATCATAATAGAAAATTAATAAAATCTCAACATATATATATAAAGCAACTCAGTCTTGACCTCATCGGATAGAGTAGTTTGGACCCCCTTTTCAGAATAAATTCCAGCCTCTTTAGATTCCTTAGCCTGAAGGAGTAAGCTCAGCAGCAACCGCACTTTGACACCCTTGGAAGTTGGAACTTCTGTAAGTTCACACACACACAAACACACTAGAATAAGGTGGGCCTCAAAAGAAATTATCAAAACGGTTTAGTCAATAAACAGCAATAATACTAGTAATCGGATCAGCTAATTATATATACCTTGAGGAGTACTTTTCAAATTATCACCCTTTCCCTCATCTCTAATCTCTTCAACCAAACTCCCTAGTCTCTCTTTCTTCATCTCCTCCTCTGAAACGCCACTCTCTCCCTCTCTCTATTGACCCCCCATTTTCCTCTACCACAAATACAGTTGTCAATTCAATATTTTGCCTCCCCATTTTGTTCACCAGCCTCAGTCGAATGATTCAAAATGACACCTTAATTATAACACAAACTGACTCTTCTTTTCCACTCTCATCCATCAAGGGCACTTTTTCCTTGTTGACCAACGTTTTCTTTTTCCTCCTCCTTCAAAACATCTAAATCCTCACCACCATCTTCCTCGCAAAACCATTTTCCTCCACAGGAACATATCTTCTAGAAACTTGGGAGGAAAATTCCTCTTCAGCGGGTTTGTGGTATCCAGAGCACAATCTGGCGGGTTCCTCCACTGCATTTGGTAATTTCGGCAAAATGGGTTTGCCGTTTCGCTCCTGTCTGTGGTCGTCTTGACCAGCTATGCTTGCTTCATGAAGTTCATAACTAATTTGCTCCAGTTACCTAAATTTCAAGAACGACTAGAAGAAGTGGAGGAAAGAGAGAATATAAATGAGTTAATGATGATGAATTTGGAGAGGAGAAAGAGGGTGTTAAAAAATGATGAAGTTCTTATATGCCCATTTTTAGCTCGATGACAGTCTAACTTCTTTATTATTAGTCTGAATTGCCAATTCATCTATGCAATCTTGCGACTTAGGATGATCACAGTTTGAAGAAACTATGTTCATTTTTTCTGCAGCTCTAATTCTAGAGTTCCCATGTTGGATATTCATATCAGACAATCTCCTTTTGCTTTTTTGCTTTTCTTGTGTTCTGCATAAATCTTTTTACATCGTTTATTGATGGTGACTCTTTTACTAACTTCATTGTTATCATTGATAGGACAATTAATATCCACATTAACAGGATTAAAACATATATTTGCATTCATTTCTTAACTTCACTTGTATACATGCTAGAATCCCCAATTTCAAGATGAAAGGTAACGACATTTTTGTTTTTGTAAGCACCGTTAATATCCACAACAAAAATATAATTCGAAGACGATAAGTTTTTAATACAACGACAACATATTAAAGAAGCGTATTCGATAAGCACATATCAATGAGCATATTTTGTTAGCGTATTAAAGAAGCACATTTGGTGAGCATATTTAGCAGGCATAATTAATGTGTGTCGATATATAGGAAATCTAGCCAACAAAAAATGTAGAAAGTGAAAGAAGAAGTTTAAATAAAAAAAAAAAAAAGAGTTAAATGACTTAGTAAACTACACCATTATACCTATTTTTAGTAATTGGTAGGAAGGAAAAAAAAATCCAATGGAAAGGAAATGTGGAAGTGATGGAAAATAGAAATGATGGTAAAGAAATTGTTTTTCTATAATGATATTTGGTATAAGCAAAAGAAATAAAAAGAATTTACCTTCATTTATTTGATATTAGGAGATAAATAGAGGGGATAAAAATCTTTGGGTGCATTTGGTATACCAATTTAAAATGAAATTTTTAGGTTAAAATGGGTTGATTTTTCAAAAACTAATTATAATTTTTGTTAACATTTTATAAAAAGACAAAAACTGAGATGAAAAACTTAGGTTTATACCTGAGAGCCAAATAGAAGCTTATACTTAAATTTTATCCATTTTGTAGTGTGTAGAAATTATTATAGAATATAAAAGATTTTAAAAAGTTGAAGGGAAAATTTGTACTTTATAATCAAGAACATGAACAATACATTCTCCTTCCTATAATCTCCAAATATGGAAAGATAAAAAATGGTGGATCCCATGACTTAAAATCCCCATATTTTCTCTTGCTAGTTTTCTTTCCTTTTGGCCAAACATGCCCGAAAGGAGTTTTTCTTTCCATTATCTCCACCCTTTTCTTTCCTTCCAATAATCCATCATGCAAAACAGGGTGTAAAGTTGCCCAAAGTTTAGACTGAAATACACACCTTATGTCAACGTGTAGGCAAGAAAACTAATTTTGAAAACAACCCTTTCCACACACAAAAAAAAAAACTCATTTTCTTTGTAAATAATAATTAAAAAAGAGGCAATAAAACAAATCAGAAAACAACAAATATTAGTTAAAAAAAATGGATAATTTGTTTGTTTAGTCTCTGTCTTATCAATATTCTATCATTTTGGTCCTTAAACTCGTAATTTTGGCTCATTTAGTCCCTGAATTTTTTTTTTGACAGTTTTGTTCACTCACACTATAATCAACGTACGTTTTGCGAAATTTAACATAGATAATTGTGTCCCTATTTCATAATAACTAAATATTTTAAAAAATTTGTTATATTAACTGCAAATGATTATAGTTTTTAAGGGTATTTAACAAGAATAAGGAGGAAATCTTTTTACTTAGTATAATTATTTCTGTAAAATTTCATGTTCTCATAGAATTGAAACCTCCTTATACACACCAAATCAAAAAAAAAAAAAAAATCATCAATTTCAAATCTAGGGAACAACTGTCAAAAAACGTAAGTTCAATGACTAAGCTTACGTTTGGTTCGCCGGTTGGAGATGAAATTTTTAAGTTCGAGTTGATTGACTTTTCAAAAACTAGTTTTTTTTTTTTTTGTTGACTTTTCAGAAAAAAGATAAAAACTAAAATGAAAAAATACAGTTTAGTTTGCGTTAAACTTAAATGTCAAACAAGCCTTAAATTAACCAAAGTTAAAAGTTCAAGCATGAAAGTGACAAGATATTGATAATCTAGGGACTAAACGGACATATTACCCTAAAAAATAACAAACAACTTAGGGTACATGAGACAATAGTATTGAGAAACATGTAATAGAATTTCTCTTCCTCCCATTTCATAAATATCCAAAATTTAATATTTTAGCAAGAAAACAACATACAAGCATGGCAAATACAGCGCATTGTCTACCATCTCTCCCTCACATCTCAATCTACTCTTTATACATTTTAATTCTACGATATTTTTGGTGCCGGCAAGAGGTAAGCAATCCCTGAGCAATGCATGTAAAAATTATTTCTATGATTTCAAGCCTCCACATATGTAGGCTGTTCAAAATACCCAATAATCAAAGGAATAAAAGTTTTCTTTTTTTCCGCTCTTGCATAACGTGCTTCCAAAAAGCGAGGCTAACATAGAGGTAGATAATCAAATAATAACATAAACTATACTAAACAAATAGGAGAATTGACACCAATTTTTCTTTCCAGGTACCTGCAAAAAAAAGTTAAGGAGAAAAGTCAATAGAGCAAAAAAAGGTCCATCGTGTAAGCCTTTATAACCTCTCCTCTCTGTTATGATACTATCTCTTTTTTTTTTTTTTTTTTTTTTTCCCTTCTTATATCTCGTGTCCTTTTATTTGTAACTGGAGAGAGGGGGAAAAAGAAAGCAAAAAAGATGTTGAGGTGAAAAGCAGTGACAGATGACGCGGGTGAGGATGAAAACAAATTTGTGAAAAGCATGCTATTTTATTTGCAATCATTTGTCCGAATTTAAAGCAACTCCATATCATTCACACCCTTTCACCATATTGGACTCGTGCTACACGTCCTTTTACAATAACATTTTACCCTCGTCTTCTTCTTTTTTCTTTTTTTTTTTCAAAATTTTTATTTTCCCTCCATGTTAGTTTTCTAAGTATTAAAGAGATTAATGCTTGGGTTATATCTTCCCACTAATGGACCAAAAACTATAAAGTCAAATCTTACTTTAGGTTTTACGCATAACAGTAGCCTAAACATTTCTATTGGATGGACACGTTTCACATTAAGATGACTTCAAAATCATTTTTTGACACAAAAAAAAAAAAAATGGAATGTATCACGCTGGATTGCTAGATCAACAACTCTTGGCGAGGGCAATGCGCAGAGCAAGGTTGTGTTGTGGCTGATTTTTGTTTTTCTGTTTTTTGAAAAAAAAAATGACTCAGATTAAAATAATGATTTCAAAGTTATTTTCATGTGATGGCACATTACCATCTAAATTTTGACAACTTACCCACAAAGGGGCCATTAATTTTATAGAAACTATAATGTAATGGAAAGTCAGCATAAAATTTGGGAAAATAACTCCTAAAGCCAAGACACTAAAATCTAATGAATTGTTATTGTTAAAGAGTTTGTGATACTACAATATAATTATCATGTCATATTTTAAAATACACATTGGAAGGGTAAGATTTTCATCAAATTCTTTTCTTAAACCGATATCATTCAGATAATGTTAAAATAAACGTTATTTACACATACCAAGTTAAGGGAAAAAAAGAGAGCGAGAAAAGAGAATTAGAAGATCATAAACACTTGAGTAATTCCTTTTCCAAAGGTGATGAACCTAAAAGCTTTTGATTATCAAAATTCATCATGTAAATTGTAAGGCCTAGTTGGATTCTTGCCAGGTCTCCTTTACACATAAGATGAAACTTCTGACTGTGATTAGTTTCTACGTCTATTTGATAGATTAGCTCTATTAAATTAGGTACGCAATGCAATCAGTTGGCCCGTCTTCGTTGTTCTAACATATCTCCCCTTAGCAATGATGCATTCATGCATGTATCTATACATCTCTATCTATGAGGGTGTTTGGTGTTTGAGTTGAGTTGAAATTTTTAAGTTTGAATTAATTTTTGTTGACTTTTTCGAAAAGACAAAAATTTCAGAAAAGACAAAAACTTTTTCAAAAAAAAAACAAAAATTTGAGTTTAATCCTTAAATTTAAACTTGAGCTCCAAACAGAATCTATATTTATACGTATCTAAAAGTATCAAAAAAATATATTTTTTCATCCCTATTTATGTTTTACGTGATTTTCAACCCTTTCTTTTATTTCTTTAGTATTATATATTTATTTATCTACTTTTTGCCTTCTTTCAATTTCTTTCTTTTTCTTTATCCTCATCAAAACATTTTTGGATAGGGGTGACAATACGGGTCGCGACACGAATTTCACGGGTTCGGGTTGGAAAAAATAGAGGGCGGGTCAATTTCGGGTCACCCGAAATTGACACAGAAAAAACAGGTCGTATTCGGGTTGGACCTGTACAACCCGAACACGACCCGCTTTTTCCTGTGTCAATTTCGGATCAAATTTCGTGTCAATTTCAGGTCAAATTTCGTGTCAATTTCGGATCAAATTTCATGTCAATTTCATATCACGGGTCAATTTCGGTTTGTGTCGTGTCGTGTCAACCCGTTTCGGGTTCGTGTCGTACTCGATCGAGGGAAAAAAATTCGACACGGTTCTAACACGACACGAACCCGACACGTGACACGAATTGCCACCCCTACTTTTGGATGAGTGAGTTGTGGGAGGGGAGAAGAGACAACGTCACATGGAGGAGGGAGGGGAGAAGACAGGGTGTCACAAGCGAGAGATTAGGGGATGGGGGCAACAACAAGCTAGGAGTGGGAGGTGGCGATGCCGATTTGGGGCGGGAGAGAGGGCATGGGGCAGGGGAGAGGGTTAGAAAGTGAGGATTGCGATACGGATCTGGGTTGGGGAGGTGAATGTTAGGACGATCTTGGATCTGGGTTGGGAAGGTGAATGTTAGGACGATCTTGGATCAAGGGGAGGGGGATGTTGCGGTCATCAACAGTGAGATGCCATCTAATGAGAAGACAGGCTTACAAGTATCTTTTTTGTTTTGTTTTGTTTTTTTGTTTTTTAAATTCAAATGGCCTTTTTTTTTTCATATTGCAAGAGGAAGTTATTAAAATTAATCTTAATATTAATCAATCTTAATCTTATTTTATCTCAATCTTAATATAATAAAAGAATCAATAATGATTTCCCTCCTTTTGTCATGTGTCAACCTATTGGTTTTTTGTTTTATGTTTTGTTTCTCTTTTTTGCTTTCATTATTTTTCTTTCTTTTATTTTTTTTCTTTTTCTTCTCTTATTTATTTTCCTTTATAATTTTATCCTTTATTTATTTTATTTATCTTTTTCATTCTCATTACCTATATATATACACTTATTTACATAACCCTCTATATATCTATTCGATAACTCATATATTTTATTAGAATGAATTAGACTGACACCTCTATATTTTTTCAAAATTTCATAGACACCCTTTGACCGAAACTAATGACAAGAAGACCCCCTATTATTAACTTTGTTAAATTTGTATTTGAAATGACCAAACTACCCCTAAAAAATATCAGCCAATAATTCTATCAAAATAGATCTTAACCTTAATTTTTTTAATTTAACAATATATAATGTGTCAATACTTCTTACTACTCACCAGCCTTCAACCAAAATGCTCATTTTGGTCGTGTGGTTTTCTTTTTTTTTTTTTTGGGCTTTGCTTTTTCTTGTTTTTTGCACTTTTTTTTTATCTTCATATATTTATATATATATATATATATATTACTTTTTAACACAACGTTTTTTTCCAAATAGAAACCACATAAGATTACGTGCCTGGCAATCTACAAAACTTCCTACTTTATTGAACAGTAAAATATGAACCGAAACTAAAGCATTACTGCGTAGCTATACACGCAACATTCTAGCCCTGGCCTGCATCATCATTCACGCATCATATCATCCTTGGATAATCCTTCCCCGTGCATCATCTGCACAGCATCTATCATGTCCTCCCCTACATCATCTGCACCATGAGTATTGCCATCCTTCCCTGCATCATTTGCAATGTGATAATCACCGTCCTTACCATTCTTCACCGCATCATCCGCATTGTGAATATCACCATGCTTCCCTGCATCATCCGCATTTTGACTACTATCACCATCCTTCTCCACAATGTGACTATCGTTATCACGAGTTTTAGAGGGCACTATGAGCTTCATGTATCCCAAGCTTCTTTTTCGATGCCGGTCAATGTCAACCTTGGCCTTATATAACCGGTTATCTGAGGCTTTCATGGTAAAAAAAAAGTGCGTTCCAGCCATTAACTGCATCTTCGCTCTGACTATTTTGACCAACGTGAGATCCGTTCCCTGAAACCAATTTTGTACACAGAAGTATAGACAAATCTGTTAAAATCACCAATGCATGGACAAATTTGCTAATTTATCCTTCTATAGTAAGAAGGATAATCCATAAGGCAATTTTTTTCCCCTAGCCCAAAACTCAAACTATGCCAGTTAAATTTGATACATCAGCGAGGACAAAAAAATAAAATAAAATAAACAAATAAACAAAAATAATGTGGACTGCAGAAGAACTACCCTACCAAAACAAGAAAAGAAGATGTCTTGTTTCTAGGGCACAAAAACAGCTATATATCTACCTACCATATGGTGGTTCATGCAGGCAAGTGCAAAACGTGCTGAATCTTGCACCCGTTCATCATCCGGCCTCAGGGGAAGAACAATAACCTTATCAGACTTTATATCTTCATCACAAAAGAACGAACATCCAATTTTGAACCACAAAAAACATCCAAACAACCAGAATTAATCATCAAAAACCAACTAATCAGTTGACAAAAAAAAAGGAATAGCAACTATCTTGGTAAAATTACAGTAAAAAGAAAAAGTCAGTACCTCGAGGATGCATTATGCGCGACATGCGAACACCTAGATCAGAAAGTAATATTAGCAAGCATAAGGGCTCCAACATAGGAAAACTAACATACATCAATTAGGAAAATCCAATCCGAATGCAAAACGCAGAAAAACATCAAAACAAATTGATTCTATTGAAGAACCTTAAAGAAAGTAGAGTATAAAAGATAGAAAACATGTATCAAAAAATCAGGAATAAATTATCCAAAAAGTAGGTACCTGGAGGCACTGACGGGCCATTAGAAGGCGGCACTTTCATACCTAGATTAGAAAATAAGTATGTTATGTTATTTAAAACAAGAATCAAGGCTTCATCGTCTCAAACGGACATACATAGATTTGGAAAATCCAAAATCGAAACACCAAAAACACATACCTATATTCACGCATCTTGCATCATCCTTCCCTCGAATGTCTGCGTTGCGACTATCACCATCCTTCCCCGCATCATCCTTCACTGCAACGTTACCATCGCCATCGCCACCTTTATTTCTAATCATTACATGATTAATTTCTTTCACGAATCTGTTTCCACGCAGGTCACAGTAAACCTTGGCCTTATAGATCTGATCTTCGGAGGATTTTATGATCAAAAAATGGAGTGTTCCAGCTACTAACTGCTCATCAGCTCTAATTACCTCTTTCAAACTGAGATTACTTCCCTGAAACAAAATGTGTGAACAACAGAAAGCATGAACAAATTTGTTAGACTCATTTTCTCCCTTGATAATGCAATAAAAATTAATATATCAATTAGGAAAAAAAAGAAATAAAGATAAATAAATAAAAAATGTGGACTGCCGAAGAACCACAAGAAGGAAACAAGAAAAAGATGCTTGCTCTTTCTAGGGCACAAGAACAACTCTATATCTACCTACCGTTTTTTCATTCAAGTAATCAATCACAGATCGAGCTGATGCTCGCACGCATGCGAGATTAGTACTCAAATTAGCAAGTCTACCACAGAAAAGTTCCTCAGGATAACACCTTGGAACTGCACCATAAAAGAACAAAGGCAGAAAATACAATTATAAACCACGGAAAAAATAAAATCAAAACCAGAATTAATAAATCAAAACCAAAAAAAGTAATAATAATAACGATTACTTTAGTTTAGAAGGGAAGCAAAAAACAGTACCTCGAGGAGGTGGCCGGCAATCAGAAGGCGGCACCACCACACCTGGATCAGAAAGAGATATTTTCCATTATTAGCAAGAATAAGGGCTCCATCAAAGGAAAACGAATACAGACATCTATTTGGAAAATCCGAATCCAAAACACAGAAAAACATCAAATTAAATTGATTATGACAAAGAACCTTTAAAGGAAGTAAAGTATCCAGTATCCAAAACACAGAAAACTTGCATCCAAAAATCAGAAAGTAATTATCCAAAAAAAATAGTACCTTGTGTCGGTGGCAGGCAATCAGAAGGTGGCACTACCACACCTAGATCAGAAAGAAATATTTTCTGTTATTAGCAAACATATGGGCTTCATCATAGGAAAACAACATACAGTCATGCATATGGAAAATCCAAATCCAAAACACAGAAAAACATCAAAATAAATTGGTTATGACGAAGAACCTTAAAGGAAGTAAAGTGTCCAGTATCCAAAAAAAAGAAAGAAAGAAAGAAAACATGAATCTAAAAATCAGAAAGTAATTATCCAAAAAAACAAAAAGTACCTTGAGTCAGTGGCGGGCAATCAGAAGGCGGCACACCACACCTAGATCAGAAAGAAATATTTTCCGGTACTAGCAAGCACAAGGGCTACATCATAGGAAAACGACATACATGCATGTATTTGGAAAATCCGAATCCAAAACGCAGAGAAACATCAAAATAAATAGAAGATGATGAAGAACCTTAAAGGAGGTAAAGTATCCAGTATCCAAAACACACAAAACGTGCATCAAAAAATCAGAAAGTAATTATCGAAAAAAAAAAAAAAAGTACCTTGAGTCAGTGGCGGACAATCAGAAGACAGGGTCACCACACCTAGATCAAAAAGAAATATTTTCCGTTATTAGCAAACATAAGGGCTCCATCATAGAAAGACGACATCCAGACATGTATTTCGAAAATCCGAATCCAAAACACAGAAAAACATCAAAATAAATTTATTATAACGAAGAACCTTAGGGGAAGTAAAGTATCCAGAATCCCAAACACAGAAAACGTGCATCCAAAAATCAGAAACTATTTTATCCAAAAGAAAAAAAAGTACCTTGAGTCAGTGGCGGGCAATCAGACGGCGGCCAATCAGAAGGCGGCTCCACCACACCTAGATCAGAAAGAAATATTTTCCGTTATTAGCAAAGCATAAGGGCTCCATCAAAGGAAAACGACATCCAGACATGCATTTGGAAAATCCGAATGCAGAACATAATCCGGAACATAGAAAAACATCATGAAGAACCTTAAAGGAAGTAAAGTATCCAGAATAGAAAACACAGAAAACATGCATCCAAAAATCAGTAAGAAATTATCCAAAAAAAAAAAGAGCAGTGCCTTGAAGCAATGGCGGGCTATCAGAAGGCGGCACCTCCATACCTAGAGACCAGGAAAGAAGTGTTCTCCGTTAGTACCAAGGATTAGGACTTCATCGCACGAAAAGGAAATACACATATTTGTTAAATATGAAACCAAAACACGGAAACGAAGAAAAATTGAAAAACGATATTGATGAAGAACCCTAAAGGTAAGATACAAATAATCGAGAACACGCATCCAAAAAAATAAGAAAGCAAACCTAAAGATCGCAAAAGTGATGTACAATCAGGAAACGAAAAGAGCAAGCAACATATCTGGTGGAAATCAATACCTGAAGATCGTTGCGAACCAGAAGAAATCATCCACAGATTTAGTAGCAGTTTGAGACTTGAGAGCGATTTCTTCAGAAAGAGCGGTGAGGAAAAAGCAAAAGAGGTTAAGGGTTTTTTTTTTTTTTTTTTTTTAAGATAACGGGAGTTTGAGACTTGAGAACGATTTGTTGAGAAAGAGGGTTAAGGAAAAGGAAAAGAGGTAAAGGGCTAAAAAAAAAAAAAAAAGAGAAGGAAAAGGGGTAAGGTTGTGTATTTATACACGGTACGAAAAAAAAAAAAAAAAAAAAAAGAAAAGTCGGGTACTAAAATTCAAAATAATTCCTTAAAAAAATTCAAAATAATCTCCAAAAAAAAAAATCAAACGGCAAGTTCAATTTAAAATTCATAATAATAAATTTACACAATTTATTGCCATCCAAACGGCGTCGTTCTTGAACTTTTAAAGGGCATTTTTTTTTTTTTTGGAAAAGAAAACGGCATCTTTTCCTTATTCATTACAGACTTGTTTCAATTTTCATATACATATATCGAGTCACTTGTGTAGATTTGAAGGTCCAAAGAAATATTATGAACAAAAACTAGACGTATTGGTCTTAATAAATTGTCAACCTAGAAAAAAAAATATAAACGTGAACAAATGATGAGTTTTTAAATTATTTAAGCGCTCAAACACTCTCTTATGCAATCACCAACATATTTATCAAGAAGAAATTTGTTGATAGAATGAAATTATAGCACAAAAAGAAGAAATTTTACTGTTAAAATATAGAATTTAGGAAAATAAAAGCATCACAATGAACAATTTATATACTTTAGCTTAGAAAGCTGGTTGTTAATGACCATGGCCGTCTCCAATCAATGTTCCTGCAATAAACAAATAAGGAATGTAAAGAAATAAATAAACAAATAAATGAAATAAAAAAAAAAAAACACACGATTAAGAGTCTTCTAGTAGTAAGGAATAGCAAATTACCTTATTCAGTCCATCAAGAGTTTGCCAACGACAGAATTTCTTTCAAAACAACATTTCTAGTACAGTCACAAGATCCCTTGTCATTCGATGAGGTATTCAGCGGGATTTTATTAGCATCTTGTTTTTTTCATTCTTGATAATGCAACATATAATTGCTCATGTGAAAAAACATGTTCGGCAAGATATAAGCCAACAACATCTAAGGTTTTCCCTCGGGCCTAGTTATTGTCACAGCAAAACATGGATGAACGAGAAATTGTGTTTATTCAAAAGAGAATGGATTCTCCTCACCTTCCATACGTATAGGAGGGATCCTTGGTAAGAACACATGGCCAACATTAAAGCTCATGATGTTGATTAATGTTGTCTTCACATCCAAAGAAAAACATAAAAGTTAATAACACAAATCGATAAGTTACAGAAAAAAGCCTCACTACAGAATATGCACATTTCTATTAATATAAACAACATACCTATAACGCCTTCATTAATAACAATACCCTGATTTTGGATTTGATAACTACTCTGAATCACCTTGTTTGATAAAAAAATAACCCCCTTATCAATTCTTATACCTCCATGAGAATATTTCTCTTTGTTCCCAATTGTTGTCTTTTCTCTCTCTCCATTAAGCAAAACAACTTTTATATGCCCACTTTTAGCTCGATGACAGTCTAACTTCTTTATTATTAGTCTGAGTTGCCAATTCATCTATGCAATCTTGCGACTTAGGATGATCACGGTTTGAAGAAACTATGTTCATTTTTTCTGCAGCTCTAATTCTAGAGTTCCCATGTTGGATATTCACATCAGGCAATCTCCTTTTGCTTTTTTGCTTTTCTTGCGCTCTGGATAAATCTTTTTACATCGCTTATTGATGGCGACTCTTTTACTAACTTCATTGTTATCATTGATAGGACAAGTAATATCCACATTAACAGGATTAAAACATATATTTGCATTCATTTCTTAACTTCACTTGTATACATGCTATGAATCCCAATTTCAAGATGAAAGGCTACGACATTTTTGTTTTTGTAAGCACCGTTAATATCCACAACAAAAATATAATTTGAAGACGACAAGTTTTTAATACAACGACAACATATTAAAGGAGCGTATTCGATAAGCACATATCAATGAGCGTATTTTGTTAGCGTCTTGAAGAAGCACATTTGGTGAGCATATTTAGTAGGCATAATTAATGTGTGTTGATAAATAGGAAATCTAGCCAATAAAAAATGTAGAACGTGAAAGAAGAAGTTAAAAAAAAAAAAAAAAAGAAAGAGTTAAATGACTTAGTAAACTACACCATTATACCTATGTTTAGTAATTGGTAGGAAGGAAAAAAATCCGATGGAAAGGAAATGTGGAGGTGATGGAAAATAGAAATGATGGAAAAGAAATTGTTTTTCTATAATGATGTTTGGTATGAGCAAAAGAAATAAAAAGAACTTACCTTCACTTATTTGATATTTGAAGATAAATAGAGGGGATACAAATCTTTGGGTGCATTTGGTGTACCAATTTAAAATGAAATTTTTAGATTGAAATGGATTGATTTTTTAAAAATTAGTAATAATTTTTTGTTGACCTTTTATAGAAAGATAAAAATTGATATGAAAATCTTAGGTTTGTATCTGAGAGCCAAACAAAAACTTATACTTAAATTACCTTTTATCCATTTTATGGTTTGTATAAATTATTATAGAATATAAAAGATTTTAAAAAGTTAGAAGGGGAAATTTGTACTTTATAATCAAGGACATGACAATAAATTCTCCTTCCTGTAATCTCCACATATGGAAAGATAAAAAATGGTGGATCCCATGACTTAAAATCCCCATATTTTCTCTTGCTATTTTTCTTTCCCTTTGACCAAACATGCACGAAAGGAGTTTCCCTTTTCCATTCTCTCCACCCTTTTCTTTCCTTCCAATAATCCATCATGCTAAACAGAGTGTAAAGTTGCCCAAAGTTTAGACTGAAATACACACCTTATGTCAACGTGTAGGCAAGAAAACTAAATTTTGAAAACAAACCTTTCCACCTATAAAATAATATGCATTTTCTTTGTAAATAATAATTAAAAAAGAGGTAAGAGAACAAATCAGAAAGCAACAAATATTAGTTTAAAAAAGGGATAATTTGTTTATTATTTAGTCTTTGTATTATCAATATTTTATCATTTTATTCTTTAAATTTTAATTTTGGCTCATTTAATCCCTGAACTTTTGTCTTTTTAGCAATTTTGTTCCCTCACACTAAAATCAACAAATATTTTACAAAATTTAACATAGATAATTATGTCCCTATTTCATAATAACTAAAAATTTTAAAAAATTTGTTACATTAATCAAATGATTATAGCTTTTTAAGGGTATTTAATAAGAATAAGGAGGAAATCTTTTTACCTAGTATAATTATTTTTGCAAAATTTCATGTTCTTATAGAATTGAAACCTCATTATACTCACCAAATAAAATAAAAAAAAATCACCAATTTCAATTTTAGGGACCAACAGTCAAAAAACAAAAGTTCAGGGACTAAGCTTGCGTTTGGTTGAGATGAAATTTTTAAGTTCAAATTGGTTGATTATTCAAAAACTAGTTTTTTTATTGACTTTTTAGAAAAAGACAAAAATTGAGATGAAAGTACAGTTTAGTTTGAGTTAAACTTATATGCCAAACAAGCCTTAAATTAATCAAAATTAAAAGTTCAAGTACCAAAGTGATAAGATATTGATAATTTCAGGACTAAACGGATAAATTAGCCTAAAAAATAACAAACAACTTAGGGTACATGAAACAATAGTATTGAGAAACATGTAATGGAATTTCTCTTCCTCCCATTTCATAAATATCCAAAATTTATATTTTAGCAAGAAAGCAACATACAAGCATGGCAAATACAGCGCATTGGCTACCATCTCTCCCTCACCTCTCAATCTACTCTTTATACATTTTAATTCTATGATATTTTTGGTGCCGGCAAGAGGCAATGAACCCCTAAGCAATGCATGTATTTGCCATATTGGATTCCTGCTACACGTCCTTTTACAATAACATTTTACCCTCTTCTTCTCCTTTTTTTTTTTCTCAAAATTTTTATTTTCCCTCCATATTAGTTTTCGAAGCATTAAAGAGATTAATGCTTGGGTTATATCTTCTCACCAATAGCCCAAAAACTATACAGTCAAATCTCACGTTGACCCTTGACTTTAGGTTTTACACATAACACTGGCCTAAACATTTCTATTGGATGGAAACGTTTCACATTAAGATGACTTCAAAATCAATTTTTTTGTGTTAGCACCATTAAAAAAAATGGAATGTATCACGCTGGATTGCTAGATCAACAACTCTTGGCGAGGGCAATGCGCAGGGCAAGGTTGCGTTGTGGCTGATTTTTGTTTTTTGTTTTTTGAAAAAAAAAAAAGACTCAGATTAAAATGATGATTTCAAAGTTATTTTCATGTGATGGCACATTACCATCTAATTTTTGACAACTTACTGACAAAGGGGCCATTAATTTTATGGAAAAAAAAAAAGTTTAGAATACTATAATGTGTAAAATGAAAAGTCAGCATAAAATTTGGGAAAAATAACTCCTAAAGCCAAGTCACTAAAATCTAATGAATTGTTATTTTTAAAGAGTTTGTGATATTACAATATAATTATCATGTCATATTTTAAAATACCTATTGATGTTTAGATTTTCATCAAGCTCTTTTCTTAAACCGATATCATTAAGATAATGTTAAAATAAATGTTATTAACACACACCAAGATAAGGGGAAAAAAAGAGAGAGCGAGAAAAGAGGATTGAAGATCATGATCACTTGAGTAATTCCTTTTCCAAAGGTGATGAACCTAAAAGCTTTTGATTACCAAAATTCATCATGTAAATTGTAAGGCCTAGCTGGATTCTTGCCAGGTCTCCTTTATACATAAGATGAAACTTCTAACTGTTGATTAGTTTCTAATGTCTATTTGATAGATTGGCTCTATTAAATAAGATGCGCAATGCAATTAGTTGGCCCATCTTCGTTGTTCTAACATATTTTCCCTCAGAAAGGATGTATGCATGCATATATCTATACATATCTATCTATATTTATACATATTTAAAGTGTCAAAAAATATTTTTTTCATCCATATTTATCATTTACGTGAATTCCAACTTTTTCTTTTATTTATTTAGTATTATTTATTTATTTATTTGTCTACTTTTTGCCTTCTTTCAATTTATTTCTTTTTCTTTTTCTTTGTCCTGATTAAAACACTTTTGGATGAGTGAGTTGTGGGAGGGGAGAAGAGACAACGTCACATGGAGGAGGGAGGGGAGAAGACAGGGGTGTCACAAGCAAGAGATTAGGGGATGGGGGTGACAACAAGCTAGGAGTGGGAGGTGGTGATGCCGATTTGGGGTGCGAGAGAGGGCACGGGGCAGGGGAAGGGCGCAACGACAAGTTAGAAAGTGAGGATTGCGATACGGATCTGGGTTGGGAGGTGAATGTTAGGACGATCTTGGATCAAGGGGAGGGGGATGTTGCCGTCATCAACAGTGAGATGCCATCTAATGAGGAGACGGTTTACAAGCATCTTTTTTGTTTGTTTGTTTTTTTTTTTTTTTTTTTTGAAATTCAAATACCTTTTTTTTTTTTTTCATATTGCAAGATGTTATTAAAATTAATCTTACTATTAATCAATCTTAAACTTATCTCAATCTTAACATAATAAAATAGTCAATAATGTTTTCCCTCCTTTTGTAATGTGTCAACCCATTGGGTTTTTTGTTTTATGCCTTATTTCTCTTTTTTGCTTTCATTATTTTTCTTTCTTTTATTTTTTCCTTTTTCTTCTCTTATTTATTTTCCTTTATAATTTTACCCTTTATTTATTTTATTCATCTTTCATTCTCATTATCCATATACACACACATTTACATAAAACCTCTATATATCTATTCGATAACTCATATATTTTATTAGAATAAATTACACTGACACCCTCTATATTTTTTCAAAATTACATAGACACCCCTTGACTGAAACTAATGACAAGAAGACCCCTCTCCTTAATTCTGTTAAATTTGTATTTGAAATGACTAAACTATCCCTAAAAAAATATCAGCCATTAATTCTATCAAAATAGATCTTAACCTTAATTTTTTAATTTAACAATATATAATGTATCAATACTTCTTACTATTCACCAACCTTCAACCAAAATGCTCATTTTGGTTGTGTGGTTTTCTTTTTTTTTTTTTTTTGGACTTTGCTTTTTCTTGTTTTTTGCACCCTTTTTTTTTTTTTTTTTTTTTTAAATCTTATAAACTTTTATGTTAAACTAGTCGTGAGCAAGTGCCATGCACAATTGAAAAAAAAAAAAAAAGAAGAGTAAATCAAATGAAATGTTATTTATGAGATGTTATAAGAAAATAATAGTTGAATGGGTTATATGGAAAAAAAAATTTAGATAGGAACACATTTGAGAAAAAAAGTTCCAATTGAGGCTTAAAAATTGAAAAAAAAAAAATGAAAGAATGAAAAAAGACAGAGAAAAAAGAAGAAGAAGATACCACATATCAAGTGCAAAAGAAATGCATTAGAAAAAGAGTAAACTAAATGAAAATTATTTATGAGATGTTGTAAGAATGGGTTATATAAAAAATAAAAATAATAAAAAAGAAAGATAGAAAAATTTATGAAAAAAGTTCCAATTGCGGCAACAAAAATGGAAAAAAGATGAAAGAATGAAAAAAGAAAAAGAAAAAATAAACCACATGTCAAGCGTAAAAGTAGAGCACTTTGGCTCTTTTAGTACAATATAGTCTATATATATATATGTAGTATAGTCTATAGTATATAGTATTTAGCGTGTATATGTATAATAATATAATAAAGAGTAAAGTAAAAGATAAAGATAAAAAATAAATATTTTAATATAGTAAAAGATAGGGATAAATATAAAAATAAAGATCAGTATAACAAAATATTTTTATTGTAAAATAATTTTCTTCCATTGTTCTCGATAAAATTTTTTAGAGGATAAAATTTTTTCTAAATGTCCTATTAAATTTCTTTTGACGGGTGTGTCTTTAATTAAATACTATTTTTTTTCTCATATATTTTAGTTAACTTTCTATATTAATTGTTTTGTTTGCTTGTTATTTAAACATTTTGTCCATTTATTTTGATCATTTTATAGTTTTTTTTTTTGGTCTTGCTCTATTTGTTAAAACCTTACGCTCTCTCTTTTCTCTTGCCCATCTTTTAAATAAAATGTTTTTTAATTTATCCTCACTTTTTTTTTTCTATTTTTCTCATCATAATTTTTTTTACTTTCTTTTAGTTTTGTTTTTTCAACTACATTTTAACAAAGGACATTTTATTTATTTTTTATTTGTTTGGGAGAATTTACAGTAAAACTCTTTTAATATATTTTATTGGTAGAGCTCATTTTTAAACCGTTTGATTAATCGAATGGTTGAGATATTACTTATGTATGATAACTATAATGTAACTTAACCTATAATATTATAGACTAAAAATAAAAAAATAGAAAAAAAAAATGGTTTCTCAACTAAAAATTGGCGGCCTCTAACGTCGGCGAAGACATCGAGAAGCCCCCCCTCCCTCGATGCGTTGCCCCCTAAACGGCGACCAGATCTGGCTTCCACGGGGGGGGGGGGGGGGGGGGGGGGTGGGGGGGGGATTGGGCGCTTGAGTGCGAAGGGAGGGGTTGTCTGGGCTCAAGCACGAGGGGAAGGGGGGTCGCCTGGGCTCGAGTGTAGGGCGAGGGGGTGGGGGGGCTCGGGTTGGGGCTCGTCGGCATCGGTGGGGGGGGGGGAGGGGGGCTTGGAGGTCGAGGGAGGGGGTCGCTTGGGCTCGAGCGCGAGGAGGGGGGGGGGGCTCAGATATGGGCTCTTCATGCTTGGGGGGGGGGGGGGCTTGTCAGCGTCGGGGGATAGGGGTGGGCTTGAGGGTGGGGTGGCAGTGCTCGTTGCTGTCGGGGGAGGTGGGGGTCCGTCGGAGTTGGGGGGGCTTGGCTCGTTTGCCAGGGAGAGTTGCTGGCAGTGGTTTTTTTTGAATTTTTTTTTAGTTTTAGTATATAATATTATGAATTAAGGTACATTATAATTATCATGTACAAATAACATCTCAATATTCGATTAAATCGAGACCATTTAAAAATGAATTCTTCCGATATAGTATAAAAAAAGAGCTTTACTTCATTATTTATTTATATCAAAATGATTTTTTTTTTCTTGAATACATTTTATTTTCCATATTAAAAAAAGAAAAACAAAACAAAACAAAACACACGTGCTATGCACTTGCACATTAACTAGTCCACATTAAAAAAAGCTCCCACTCCATCCGAAAAAAAAAAAAAAAAAAGGCTCCCACTCCTTTACCCCGTTCTGCACCGGAGCTCGCCTGTCCCGAAGTTCGCCAGCTGCGACTGCGCTGGGGTACGCGCCCGCGACGGAGTGTGCCTGCGCCAGCGCCGGATCTCGCCTGTACCAGCACCGGAGTTCGCCGGCCCCAGCACCGGAGTTCGCCTGCGCCTGAGTCGGAGTTCGCCTGCGCCGGAGTTCCCTGCACTGAAGTTCGCGTGCGCCAGCCTTCGTTGGAGCCTGAGTGGGAAAGCCGTCCCCAGCACTCCATCGTCCTTTGAAGCCAGTCCGTCGCTTCACCGTGAGCCCAAGTCGCGAAGTCCACTGTGAAAATGGTAATTTTTTTTTCTTTTTTCGTTTTTTTATTTATATTGGAATTTCAAACAAGAATATTATAAAACAGTTGATTGTTTGGTTAGGATATATTTCAATTTGATATAGATGAAATTTGTCAAATTGTTTTGTATGATTTGAATTTTGAACTTGTATGTGACTTGTATTTCGAAATTTTGCTTGAATGCGTCATTTTTCAGTTAGATTTATATGAATTTGATCTTGATAAAAGAATTGATTTTTTGTGAGAATGTGTTTTTTCCCGTACTTGTATGTGACTTCTCTTTCGAAATATTGCATGAGTGTGTCTGTTAAAAATCCCTAGAATCTGTTTCAAACCAGACCCTAAATTCGCAAGTGAATCAATGAGCAAAAGAGAAATTCCAAGAAGAAAGTCACTATATCTCATCAAGAACAAGAACAGGCAAAACTTTGGTTGTAGATCTCCAAGAACCTAAATCCCAATTCAGAGACTCTCTCTCTAGAATTGCCTAAACCCCGGACTCTCTCTCTAGAACCACTCGATCAAAAACCAATTACAAGTCAGATCTGATCAATAGCAAGCAATTTACCCTTTTATACAACAGGGGAATAGTTGTTTATTGCAGAAACTAATCTAACTAGTTTCTGAACCAATTTCAGATTGCCACATAAGCATTGCTAGTTAACCTAATTAGACTCACTAACTAACAGTGTCATTTTTGGGTTAGATCTATATGAATTTGATCTTGATAAGAGAATTGATTTTGTGAGAATGTGTTTTTTCCCATTAATTAATGGCAAAATTCCCTTGAATTTCATAGTATTTTCATTGTATTCTTAATTTGTTTGCATTGTGATTATAAATGTTTAAAAATCAATTAGAAATCATTTTTTGTGTCAAAGAAGGGTAAAATTGTCATTTTCTAATTACATATGTGGCTGAAAACGTTATATAATACAAGGAGGGGCATTTATGTATTTTGAGGATAATTAATGGTCAAATTAACGATCAAACTCACGGTCAATTAATAGAAGGGGTGTTTCTGTAATTTTTTTTAAAAAGTTAGGGGGTCTTGGTGGTATTAGTTTTGGTCAAGGGTTGTCTCTGTAATTTTGGAAGAACGTAAGGGGTGTCAGTGTAATTTACTCGTTTTATTAATATGGTTGATAAGTGTTTTTGTCTAATTTTTTTTGAAATTTTGTTAGAAGTTTGGGTTTTTGCTGTTTAAGTTTCATATAGAGTTTCGATTCTTTGTTTTTTTTTCTTTTCTTTTATTTTTTCTTTTTAAATTCTTATATCTTTTACACAATACATTATTCATACACGTTGTTTCGCGCTCAACTAGTCTGTGATAAAAGAAGAAAGACAAGAATAAACATTTTGCATCCTACCAAAATATTCTTTTTGTTTCTTTTTTTTTTTCCTTTACAATTGTGAATCATAAAAAAGTATTTATACAACAAAAAAGACAGGTCGAGTAGTAATGACCGTCACCCACGCTAGTAGGTTAAGACGGATTAATGCCGATTAATTTACACCAAATGTGGGCACGTGGCATCATTTAAAGCTTCCAAAATCAGTCTGACTATCCTAATTGCCTTCCACATGCACGCAGGAATCCCATTAACAATCTCTCACCTCGGTAGTCAGTTCTTTCTAACAACGTGGCTAGGGGAATTCTTTGCTATCGGTCTCTCTTAGTAAACCTTCTTTACATCAAAAGTTGGGGTAGAGTTCGCCGTCTTCTCTTTTCTCCATTTACCATTTATAATTCCGATACCTATTCTTTAATGTAAATTATATGTTCTTTGAATGTGTGTTTTTTTTTTTTTTTTTTTTTTTTTTTTGGTATTTCAGTTTATTCGTGCTGTTTACAGGGGCTGGGGGATTCTCCGTTTGCTGTTCGCCATCTAAATCCCGATCTTACCTTTTGTTTTAGGTATGAACTCTCTTCTTTGATTGAGCGATTTTTTTTTTTTTTTTGGGAATTTCGGTTTATTAGTGCCGTTTCCAGGGGCTAGGGGATTCTCCGTTTGCCGTTTGCGGTTCGCTGTAGTCTTTGACGAATTGAAGAAATTTTGTAGGCGCAGTCTTTGTCGAGTTTTGTCCCCTTGCCATGATGAATCCTCCAATGGTAAAGTGAATGCCATTTTTTTGTTTTTTTTTTTTTGTTTGATAGGAAAATACTTTATAAATTAATCAATTACAAGGAGAGGAGAACAAGGTATCCTCCTCGACTAGTCCTCCCAACCTTAAACCCTTTGACCACTCCTCCCAACGCCGCTTTATCCAAAGAGAAACATGACACTTGATTTCTTTTCGTTATATGAATATCGCTCCCCGACAATAATATGAAAGATGAAAATTTTATGTTTGGTCCAAAATTCCTGATGCAAGTGTTTGTGGTCTCTTATCCCAAAAAAGCTTAAAATTTAGAGACAAGGATGAGCTTTTCTCTCTAGATTGAGTTCTAGGGCTCAAAAGAAATTACAATTGTGAAAAGGGAATTAAATTTGTCATTTTGGTTTAATCTTGTTTATTTTTTCTTTGGATTGTTTGTGTTCAAAATTTCTTTCTGCTTGTATACTATTTTAGTTTTTTTTTTTTCCCTCAGAAAGTATTTTAACCTTTTTCCCCTCCATAGTGGCACGATCTTCGAAATGATTCATATCTAGGCCCTATCATTGATCAAGGGATCATTTCATTTTAAGTTCCTTTAGTTACTTGAGTTTTTTTTTTTTTTTTTTTTTTTTTTTTTTTTGTGATTTTGCATTTTGGCCTCCTTTTATATATATTTTAATGTTTGTCAAATTTTGTTTTTCAACCTAGGTACTTTCTGGTCCATTTCAGTCACCAGTTCTTTAGATACTGTGAACCACTTGAAACGCACACCGACAGTCTTTATATTCTCCTCAAGAGATTGTGAACTTTTATAGCGTCGATGAAGATATTCAAAAGGGATATCATCCTGAATGTGCCCTTGAATTCAACTTTAAACGAGGTGTTTCCTTTGTCGGTAAATGCCCTTATCGAGGCCTGCTAGAAAAGGGCGACACACAAATTCCTCACCGTTGTGCAGTAAGTTTGTGCGTGTGTGCGTGTTTTTTTTTTTTTTTAATGCCAATTTAATTTGTTGCTGTAAATCTTTGTTTTATATTAGAGCACACTTTAACCCTACTTTTTAAGGGAGGCTCTACCTCTTCTCTAGAATTTCTATGGTCATTAAGATGAGAGAACACAAACACTTAGAACAACTGTTTAAAATTAAGCACAAAATTTTCATCTTTCTTATAGGCGAGTATGAGAGTTTAATATGAATTATTGAGAGATCTGGAATTTAGGATTGTAAGATTGAATTAAAAAATATTTTGCAAAATGTTCAATTGTAACTGGGTCTTTGGGTTCAAGCAAAACTCAATCACAATATGTACACATTTCACTGTTATGGAATTGTTCTCCCTCTTGTATTTGATAATTCAATGTATGATTATCGATAGATAAGTTTTCTTATTAAAAACAACAAAAATCCTTGTTTTTTTAAAAAAAATATTTTATTGGATAATAAATAATCTCAATTATGTTTTTTGTAGGCATTAGGGGTGACAATGCGGGTCGCGACATAATGACACGACTCGAAAACGATACGAATTTCACGGGTTTGGGTTGGGAAAAATAAGGGGCGGGTCAAATTCGGGTCACCTGAAATTGACACATGAAAAAACGGGTCGTGTTCAGGTTGGACCCGTAGAACCCGAACACGACTTCTTTTTTTTTTTTTTTTTTTTTTTTCCGTGTCAATTTCGGTCAAATGCTGTGTCAATTCGGGTCAATTTTGGATCCAACTCGAATATGACCCGGTTCCAACCTGAATTTCGTGTCAATTCGGTTAATTTCGTGTCGTGGCGTTACGGGCTCATGTCGTGTTCATGTCGCGGTTTCGAGTCTTTTTCGTGTCACGGGTCATGTTCGGGTTAAGGAAGAAAAAATTCGACACGGCTCTAACACGGCACGTGACACGAATTACCACCCTTAGTAAGCACGCACTTTTCCATTGAAGAACTTCAAGTATTATAATGTTCATTTTCCTGAGTGGAAAGAAGAAAGTTTTTGGAGGAATTATCTGCCGACATTGTTGTGTCAACAACCTGTAGTGATTCGTGGTGGGATATGGCTTTGAAGATTGGTCTTATAATGTCACCATTCACGTCAAATTTTAAGTTATTTGATTTACTTAAATTTTGAGAACATTTAGTTTATAACCATTTGCATCAACTTAAATGCAGAAGACAAAAATTTACGATCCTTATGAAATTGAAATTGAATTGTATGGTCCTACGGAGATCGATGAAGGCCTGTGCGACATGATATTAGGTGAAAACTATAGCATGAGGTTTAGTTTAAAATCTATTGAAGGTGATGAGGAAGATGAAATGAGAGACCAAAAGTAGTGAGTTTGATGATAATGTTGAGGATGTGAATATTGATGAAGAGACTGATCATTTTATTCAGAAGGACCTTAAGTATGAGCGGAGTGATGGAATGTTGATTGATGGTTCGAAAGACCTTGGCAAGATGAATGATCAGACTTGTCACGATTGTTTTTTAGCGAAGTCATTGGAAAATGAATCTTTTTGTAGTGCTCATTACTGGAATTTCTCAAATCCGATATCCTATCATGCAATGCTGGTGACAGCATATGATATGAGGCTTGATGCAATGTATTGGGGGGAAAGAATACATATGGGACAAAGTGGGGAGATGGTGGTTATGTCAGAATAAGAATGAATCAAGAACGAAACCTTATTGGTGCAATTTATGTTCCAATGACCAACTGAATTTAAAGGTAAATAATTTCATTTTTTCTTTTGTTCTAGTATTTATTATGTATTTTATGATTATCATGTTCATTGAAGAATTGTTTACTCATGTTGTCCAGTTACTATAGAATAATAGTCGTCGGATAGAGATTATCTTGTAATTAGTTATAAAATATGTTTTAGTGTTGGTTCTCAGGTTTAAGTTCTTATCTATTGTTGCTGCGTATAGGATCAAGTAACTACATTTTTTATTCACTGATCTAATAATTAGCAAAGCGATTCTAAACCACCAGCTTGCAAAATAATTCTAGACTTATGCAACTTATAGAATCTGCATCAGGTTGTTCTTTAAGAAAAGTGTCATCAGGAAACTGTATTGAACAAATATTAGAGATGCTCCATCTTTAATTGAAAGTTTGACGCTTCCTCGTGCTATAGCTTGTTGTTTGTTTTGATCATGTGGCTGATTCGGAAAGATTGAAGTTCAGTTTGATGCTCTGTGATTTGATGCTCTTTGATTGTTCAGTTATAGAATTTTAGGTGTTTGGTTTAGTTTTAGTTAACAGCTCTAGTTTTTATCTGCATTTTTTTTCTTCCTTTTTAACTTTTGACTTCTTAAACATAATATGTGGATAGTCATCTTCTTCTTCTCGCTCTCATGCGGAAGATATGCTACTTAGATGTTATTTGGATCATTTCAAAAAAATGGCATTTGAGGTTGTATAATTACAGAGCATCAAACTGAAACTAAACCAAGCACATAAAATTCTATAACTAGATAAGAACTAGAGCTGTTGACGAAAACTAAACCAAGCACCTAAAATTCTATAACTAAACGATCAAAGAGCATCAAATCACATAGCATCAAACTGAGCTTCAATCTTTCCGAATCAGCCACAGGGTCAAAACAAACAATAAGCCATATTACGAGGAAGCGTCAAACTTTCAATTAAAGATAGAACATCTCTAATATTTGTTCAATACAGTTTCCTGATGACACTTTTCTTAAAGAACAAACTGATGCAGATTCTATAGGTTCCATGAGTCTAGGATTATTTTGCAAGCTGATGGTTTAGAATCGCTTTGCTAATTATTAGATTAGTGAACAGAAAATGTAGTTACTCGAGCCTATATGTAGCAACAATAGGTAAGAACTTAAATCTGAGAATCAACACTAAAACTTAGTTTGTTACTAATTACAAGATGATCCCTATTTGACGACTTCTATTTTATAGTAACTGAACAACATGAGCAAACAATTTTTCAATGAACATGATAATCATAAAATATATAATAAATACTATAACAAACGAAAAAAATGAAATTATTTATCTTTAAATTCAGTTGGTCATTGAAACATAAACTGCAACAACGTGTTTCGTTCTTGATTAATTCTTATTTTGACATAACCACTATCTCCCCACTTTGTCCCATATGTATTCTTTCCCCCCTAGGACATTGCATCAAGCCTCATATTATATGC
This sequence comes from Ficus hispida, assembly GCA_025413025.1. Classification (NCBI taxonomy): domain Eukaryota; kingdom Viridiplantae; phylum Streptophyta; class Magnoliopsida; order Rosales; family Moraceae; genus Ficus; species Ficus hispida. Next base: position 8,854,585 of record CM046370.1, on the reverse strand, counting down.
TGTCACCGACATTGCCTGGTAGGATATCGGATTTGAGAAATTCCAGTAATGAGCACTACAAAATGATTCATTTCCCAACGACTTCGCTAAAAACATAGTGACAAGTCTGATAATTCATCTTGCCAAGGTCCTTCGGATCATCAATCAACATTCCATCACTCCGCTCATACTTAGGGTCCTTCTGAACAATAGGATTAGTCTCTTCATCAATATCTATATCCTCAACATTGTCATCAAACTCACTACTTTGGTCTCTCATTTCATATTCCTTATCACCTTCAATAGATTTTAAACTAAACCTCATGCCATACTTTTCACCTAATATCATGTCGTTTGGGCCTTTATCGATCTCTGTAGGACCACATAATTCAGGTTCAATTTCGTAAGGATCGTAAATTTTTGTCTTCTGCATTTAAGTTGATGCAAATGGTTATAAACTAAATGTTTCCAAAATTTAAGTAAATCAAATGACTTAAAATTTGACGTGAATGGTGACCTTATGAGACCAATCTTCAAAGCCAGATCCCACCACGAAATCCATCACTACAGGTTGTTGACACAACAATGACGGTAGATAATTCCTCCAAAAACTTTCTTGTTGCCACTCAGGTGAATGAACATTGTAATACTTGAAGTTTTTCAACGGAAAAGTGTGTGCCTACAAAAAACATAATTGAGATTATTTATTATCCAATAAATATAAAAAATAAAACAAGGGTTTTTGTTGTTTTTAATAAGAACTTATTTATTGATAATTATACATTGAATTATCAAATACAAGAGAGAGAACAATTCTATAACAGCGAAATGTGTCCATATTGTGATTGAGTTTTGCTTGAACCCGAAGACCCAGTTGCAATTGAACCTTTTGCAAAATATTTTTTAATTCAATGTTACAGTCCTAAACTCCAGATCTCAATAATTCATATTAAACTCTCATACTCGACTATAAGAAAAATGAAAATTTTGTGCTTCGGCGCCACCTGACCGAACTGACACAGTTCTAGCCGCATGCATCAGTACTAATGACCTGCACTCATGTCCCCCATCTGTGTTGTGTCAAGATTTTTGCATTAACAAGGTACAACTGATCACTAACATAATACAACTCAGATGAAATAAAACACTTTGGTTTTGTCCTTAGAATATATCTCGGAACAAATCATCGCCCATCTATATATATACAAACCAAAAAGAAAAAATAAAAGAGAGAAGAAAAAAAGAGAAGTGACCTTAAGACATGATTTGAGAAAGAACAGATTTATAGGACTATTTTTACCGATATTTTTGAATTTTAGGATCACTTTTATTATATTTTTTGTATTTTAAAAACTCTCATTTTGCTTTCTGGACTTTGAATTTAACATTAATCCTTTTATCAGAATTTTAGTTAAAGTAGATGAAGAAAAAATGAGCTAAGTGCAGTCATGTGATTTTTTGCTGTTTGTTTATAGTAGAATTCTTAACAGAATAAGTTTAGTAAGACTTGTTCCCTTATTTTTCCATTTATTTTTAATTAAAATTATGATAGAGTTCAAGGGGATAAAGTGAGTATTTTTAAAACTTAAAAAATGAAGTGAAAATGATCTTAAAATTCAGATACAAAATTTAGATTTATATGTATATTCCATTTTTCAACCAGCTGTTACAAGACAAATTAAAATAATTTTCCATAAATTATGTGATCGTTCATAAATTTAGTCTTGTAGCTGAGATTTGGACGGTGTATGTTATCTCAAAAGTAATGGGATGTTATACAAAAAAAAAAAAAAAAAAAAAAAAAAAAAAAAGTGATGGGATGTATTGTATACTTAAAAAGGTCCTTTCGTTTATTAAATAGGCACATTTACCTCTCAGAAATTCTTAGCTCAAGATATGGTATATATATATATATATATATATATATATTGGATGGGTGGCGATTGGTAGTTGATATATGCCAGTGAGGTAGAATAATGGCATAATATATCCCATATATATATAAAAAATATATATATATATATATATATATATATATAGGTCCAGTCCCCTGATCTCTAAATGATACAAGGCAACTGAAACATCACCATGTGAACATCTTTAATTGGATTGCTGGCCGGGGCCTAATTTGGATTGAAGAAAGGAAGAGAAAGTGGAGTTCAGTTCTAGACCATATCCACGTGTGAAGTACGAAGTTTGAACATGCACCTTCTAATCTTGTACCATTGTGCTTTTTGGCCCCAAAACATATCAAAATATATACTCTTTCTTTTTTTGGACTTTGTAATAATTCATATTTAGTATTATAGAGAGTAAAATTAGGAGCATATCCCTACTTATATTATTTATGTTACTAAAGAAAATTAGGTGTAAAGCTTGAATACTTTGTTATAATTTTACTCACTCAAATATCGAAATTGATAATTTTATTGTTATAAAATGATAAAATTATTAACTGTGTTATGATAGACATAAATATAAGTAGAAATCAAATTTATGTCATTCTTGCATATAACCCCTACTACTGTTATGAAGTAAGAAGAAACAAGAAGAGCCCACTTAAATAACGACATGTGCCGTATTAATAAAGAAAAATCAATAGAGCTATTTAATTAAGTTATTATCAAGATTAATTAATTAATTATAAGGCAATTAATGTGTTGGTTCAAAGGACTTGTATAGCACAGAGCCAAGTGGTGGTTTTTCCTAGCAATACAAGCTGTTTAACATTTGTATTAAAATTAGTTAATCCACGTATAGCGGAACTTATTAAATGGTGTGCTTGTTTATGATTAATCTCAAAAACTGTACTTACGAAACCTTCATGCTATTTCATTTGTTGAATCATGATGATTAACGGAGTCGCTCTCTGAACAATGACATTTATAATATAATTAGGAGGTAATTATCAAAATTACGTCAATAAGTTGTTTAATCTATCATTGCTGAGTTAATCCGGACGGAATCCTTATAATCAAAGCTCCTCGACGAGGAATATTGTCCTTAATATTGCAAAAGTTGATACGGATTCCATAAGTATATATTGGCCTGTTATTAGTTGATGAGGTTTAGGGCAGGATGTTTACAATTTCACTTATGGTCTCAATAAATTCATGTACTAATAAAATTAAATGGGAATATGAAGACATCATTAATATTTAAAAAAAAAAAAAGAATTTTAAAAAGAGACGAGACAAATATGTTAAGTGTGATAAACTATACGGAGAGATAAGATTCAAGTATATCTATGTCCTCTTGTTTATTTCAGCATATGTATATAAATATTTTCGATGATTTGAAAAAAAATAATAATAATAAAATAAAAAAGAAAAAAAATCTTACCTTTAATTTGTCACTTTAAAGAGGGATATTTATTTATTTATCATAATTATTGTTTTCGTTATATCAAAACCCGGGAAGGAATTATATGAAACAAAAATCAATAATCCAAAAGAACCACTTGGTAATTTTGTAGCTTTTTTAATAATAATGTCGTCGTCGTCGTTATTATGTTATTGTTATTGTTATCATTATTGTTATCATTATTATTATTATTCTTATTAGTATTATCATGATCATTATTATAATGACATAAGTTTTAAAGTCCCTCGGAGAGAGAGAGAGAGAATTTTCAAGAGGCAGGCAAGATAGAATTAGTAGAAAAGCCTATTATTGATTATAACGGAATTATTACATGGCGACACTCAGCTGCTGAAGTACTAAAGCCTCATAAAGCTATATTCATGTAATATCACTGATATTTGCGATACACGACATTGCACGTTCTCTTCTGCCCTACATGATGTCCTAACTTTAGAATTATATCTAGCTTCTTACTATACCAGAAAAGACATTACCTTTTATAAATTGATCATTCATATCACATCACATGAATATTGAAGAGTCCTAAGAGTTTAAAGTGCTATATATATTTGCTGGGTCAGTGGCTACTTTTTGCAAATCGAAGGCAGTAGTCAAAGTCACCGAGTGGAAGCTAAAAAGAAAAAGCTTATAAATTTGAGGTAATTTCTCCATTTTTAATCCTCAATAGTACGAAGAAATTATTAAGTAGGCCAGGCCTTTTTTTTTTTTTTTTTTAATAATAATAATATCCATACGCCTTTTAAGGTGAGTTATCAATTAATAAGCAATTCCACAGAATATGGTAACAGTAGATTAATCCTCAAAGTCAATATCTTAAAACTAACACGTACACATCTTCTTCTTTTTTTATTTTATTTTATTGCCATCTTCAAATTGAAATCAACCAACTTTCAAATCAATCATTCTTTAATCCCCTCTAACTAAAATAGTACCGAAAAAATCGATAATATTAAGTATCATTATCTACTAAAAAAAACGAGTCCTGCAATATCAAAAAAAATGTTTAATATCGAAAATATCTCGAACATTTTTCTTACCAATAATATATGCAGAAGTGCGCTTGAAGATGCATTTTGACGCGCAATATTCTCCGCGACAGTCGCTTTTGGAAAATTAGCAAGAGAGAGAGAAGCAAGGAAATCAAAGTAATATTGGTACATGTCGGTGCGTGGCCGATTAGGTTTTTCAGAGTAGAATCCAATGTGTTATAAATTTGAAAAATGTACTTCAAGCTAACTGCTGTATTTATATTAGTATATATCACCAAATATTTCAAGCGGACTTTCCTTATATTCGAGTGACATGATTAGCTTCTTTATATGCAGATTAAACTAATTAAGGAATATGCCATATTGTGCTAATCGGAAACTAATTGATCCTCAAAACATACATGTATATATATAATGTGTAACCATTAATTTCCAATAAAGTGTGAAATTTATATGTAAAAATTTAAAATTGACATTTGGACAGAAAAACTATTCTCCAAATTAGATCATCTTCAATGTAATTAATGTTAAACATTGATGATATTACATAACTTTATAAAGTGTGAAAATAACATACTGATATGCCATTTTATTTTGTCTTAATACATAATGTTGTTTTAAATATATATCTACTTTTTTTTTTTTCTATCATAGTCATTAAACTTTGAAAGATGTAAAAATAAACCATTAAATTTAAAATAGCTTGAAAATGATAGTGTCACAGTAGTTTGTTGAAAAAGTTGAAACATCAAATATAGAAATCCAATGTCAAATTTAATATTTGTTTATTTGATGTCAAATTTACACATTGAAGAGTAATTTTTTTCACCCAAAAGATCAAAATTTAGCATTGACACCTCAAATTGACACTATCTTTATTTGATAATTGTTATATTTGTTGTTAAATTTGCTAGCAAAAAATTGAAATTTGGTTGTTATTGCCTATTGATTGCTATTTATGTATTGTTTAAATATTAAAAGTTTAATTTTTACAAATTTTAAAAATTTATAATAATGAGAAAAAATAGATATACCAGTAAACACAACACAGTATATATGAGAAATAATAATATAACATGGTAAATATATTATATATTCTTGCACTTTTTATTAATAGATATAAACCCTTTTTTTTAATGACAAAAGCTCGTCTCTTTTCTTTTCTTTTATTTTATAAACTTAATATCTTTTAGATAGGAAAATAAAGATGGTGTTAAAAAGATACTGACATAATCAGGATGTCATGGTATACTTATTAATTTTTATCATCATCATTTATTAAGAGAAAAGATAAATGCAACATTGCCCTTCAGATACATAGGAGATATATTGGTCTAATATAATACAATATAAGTGGCACACATTGCTCGTATATGCCAAGCAATGTTAAATCTCCACTATCATACTGTGTGAACTCCATGATTTGAGCTTCCAAGCACTCATAACTTTAATGTCCATGCAGGACCATGGTATTAATTTATTAATTTTTGAAAACATATAATTATAAACAAAGTCAATGCAATAACAATGGCCTAATTATTAAAATAATATAGGACCACCCATAAAACTTGTAACAACTTATAACAAGTTGAGGGCTGAATTTCAAAAATGTCGTTTCCAGTAATATCGGTGCATACTGGCCTAATGTTTGTATATTCTATGTGTATTATATCAATCTTGAATTCAAACTTTAATTAACGGCACTGAGAATATATAACACGAAGTTGGTTTGATTTGACTTTGTTAGGCTAAAGTGCACGAGGAAGATCTATAGCTCCTAATTTTGAAAACATTCTTCTTGAAAAACCTAAAATAGTATTTTTGTCTCTCTTATATATTAGTGTTATCTCGTCTCCAATTCTCTTTATTTATATAATAAAAATCTGTAAAGACTTATTAATTAGACGGAAAGTGTTTAACTCAATTGATTACTCAAATTATAAACTCAATTAACTACTTGTTTGATGCCAAATCACCATGAAATAATGCAACAAATTAATATACTTAAATACTCGTTTAAAACAAATCCTTTTTTTTTCTTTTCCTTTTTTAAGTCAAGGAGATGAAGAGCTACAGACAAGTAAAGGAGAAAACAAATATAAAATATTTGTCACAAAGAAAGTAGCACAATACACGGCTATTCATGCCGATATCGATGGTGCTCCAAACACTGTCATGTCAAGTTAATGGTCATATGTTAATTTATAATTAAGTGTGGATCAAACTCCAAGATTAGTTATGCGTTGATTTTCTTAAACAAATATGTTGCAAATAATTTGTACAAGACTTCTGGGCGTATGAGACACACACACACACATATACATATATATATATATATATATTTATGATAGTTCGATATAGTTAGTTATTTCTTGAACCACAAAACACGACCGAGTTTGACAAATTTGGAGGGAAAACGTGAAAGTGATTTGACAATTATACCAAGACTTTGGAAATAAGTTTCCATAATAATAGGTTGGCGCCAAACGCGTTCCATTGTTGAAAAAACTGGGAAAGAACTTCAAAAAGTTGGTCAACACACAAATCACAACATAAACTCACCCTTATAAAAGGATACAAAATCCTTAAGCTGTGTCACCACAAACAACATCGAACTGGCATCAAACTCTTCCAAAATCAAAATTAGCACCACCAAAATCTTCTTCCATACTACTCTAAAAAACAGAACCAATAGTCGTTTGGGATCAAGTTTTGTCAAACATTTGATCAATATCCATGGCCAACAAGCTCTTCCTTTTCTCATCACTCTTGTTTAGTGCTGTCAATCTTTACTTCTTAGCCTCTCCATCCATTGCCTACGAGCTACCTCCGAACCACATCGTTCCGCCGGAAACCGTTTGCAAGTTCACACCATACCCATCTTCTTGCAAATCTTTCCTCCTAAACAGGACAGCCAATGTCTATGACTATGCCAGGTTTTCGGTCAAGAAATCTTTATCCCAGACCTTCCACTTCCAGAGGCTTGTGAACAGCTATCTCCAGCGCCGCGCTGTTCTAATACAGTCCGAAATTGCGGCCCTCGAGGATTGCCAGTTCCTCGCGGGCCTAAATGTAGACTACTTGACGAGCTCCTTCGGGACCATCAACGCGACGGGCGGCGCTCTCCCAACGTGGAAAACCGACGACGTTCAAACGCTTCTCAGCGCCATCTTGACCAACCAGCAAACTTGCTGGGACGGCCTGCAATCGACTTCTCCCTCGGGGAGTGTGAGAAATGTGCTCTTAGCTCCTATGGCCAACGACACCAAGCTGTACAGTGTCTCTCTGGCTCTCTTCACCAAAGGTTGGGTTCTGAAGAAGGAGTTCCCGGGGGCGGCGCAATCAAAAAATCACAGGAAACTAAACCAGCGTTTGCCGTTAAAAGCCTCTAGCTTAATCAGACGCGGTCTCTATGACCAGTCTGTGACCAAGAGAAAATTGCTTCAAGTAAGCGATGGACAGAGTAAGGTCTTGGTGGCAGATGTGGTGACTGTGAGTCAGGATGGCACTGGAAACTTCACCACCATTAATGATGCGATCGCCGTCGCTCCGAATAACTCAGCGGCTTCAAAAGGGTACTTTGTGATATACGTCAAGGCCGGGGTTTACGAAGAGTATGTGTCGATCGAAAAGAAGAAGAAGTACTTGATGATGATCGGTGACGGTATCAATCAGACCATCATTACTGGCAACCGAAGTGTTGTTGGTGGTTGGACGACTTTCAAATCGGCAACATTTGGTAAGAATCCTAGTCTTAATTTTTAAAATTGCTACTGTTTAGAATTACAAAAAACATAGGTGTAACACTTATTATCTCCAATTATAAAATATATATATATATATATATATAAAACTTAAAATCTCTGTAGTACTTTGTATAAATGTGATTAATATTAGAACTGACTATACAATTTTTAATCCTCAGATATTGAGATGTCCTGTTTAGTATGATTTTATTTCACGTGTAAGGATAAGAAAAACAAAACAGCTGATCACCTTTTGCTTAAATATGAAGTTTGATAAGCCCACATATTATAGAGAATGAAAAAAAGATGATATTAATCCTAGCGCTCTTAATAATTTCACACATTATAATTAGTTAATAATAATTTTGTTTTGTAGAATAATATTTTAATGGACATAATGATAAGAGCGATTCTTGTTCCTCCCTCAATTGTATAAACTGAAAAGGGAATTGAATTATTTTTCATTCCAATTTTTAATAGATAAGAGAGAATAAGTAAAATTTTGTTTTTAAAGAAAATGTAATACTTTTTTTTAATTGTTTACTTTCTTCAAATATCAATTAGTAGTAGGGAAAAGACGTAAATAATAATTTTTATTGACAAACAAATTGAAGTTAATGGTAAGTTTGAATAATATTTGAGGCAAATAACAATTAATAGCATATTTACCATAAGCAAATTTTCTATTTACTTAGAAAATTTACTAGTTAATTATTATAAATACTTTGAAAAATCTGTAATTTATTTAAGTTATTAATTGAAAACTGTTAATTATTATAATACCTATTAGTAATATTACTATTCATTACGTTCCTCTAAGATTTGATAAACATACTAGTTTCGCAGTTTCACGTCATCACATTCTAACTTTTACGCCAACTATCTTGTTGCAGCCGTTGTTGGACCCGGTTTCGTCGCTATGAACATCACATTCCGCAACACGGCAGGGCCAAGTGAGCACCAAGCAGTCGCAGTCCGAAACGGCGCCGATCTATCCACATTCTATAGCTGCAGCTTCGAAGGCTTCCAAGACACTCTCTACACACATTCTCTCCGGCAATTCTACAGAGAATGCGACATCTACGGCACCGTCGACTTCATCTTCGGAAACGCGGCAGTCGTCTTCCAGAACTGCAACTTGTACGCCCGTCTTCCCATGACCGGCCAATTCAACGCCATCACGGCTCAAGGCCGGACGGACCCCAACCAGAACACCGGAACCTCAATTCAAAACTGCACCGTCAAAGCCGCCGACGACTTGGCGTCCAGCAATGGCGGTGCCAAGACTTATCTGGGGAGGCCGTGGAAGGAGTATTCGAGGACGGTTTACATGCAGTCTTACATAGATAGTGTTGTGGATCCTGTTGGTTGGCGTGAATGGAATGGAGATTATGCGTTGAGCACATTGTATTACGCCGAGCATAACAACACAGGACCGGGATCGGAGACTGCTAAAAGAGTCACATGGCCGGGTTATCATGTGATCAACGCAACCGATGCTGCAAATTTCACGTTGTCAAGTTTCTTGCTGGCTGATAACTGGGTGCCTCAGACAGGTGTCGCTTACACCAGTGGGCTGATTTAAAACTGTTGGCCATATTTGGTTGAATATTTAGTATGTTTTATAGCAATATTATTGCTTAAATTTGTTTTCTATATATACAGCTTGGGTGCTTAAATTAATTTTTTATTGGAAAAAATAGAGAGAATATAACTGTAATTTTATTTTAAACTAAAGAATGTTATTTTTCATGTATTATTGTCGACAAATATCCAAGTTACACATAAAATCTATATATATCTCTCTCTTTCTTATTATTCCGGCACTTTTTCTTTTTTAACTAGTATGGTTTTGTGCCTACGTTGGCACAATTATACTCTAGTTTTAGTTTTCATATTTCTAGTGAAAAGATAATGTTTTTGTGTCACTAAATAAAACATCTTCTGTTTATTGATAAAATTATTATAGCAGGAAATACATATTTAAAGAATTTTATTAATGAGAAGAGAAAATATATTACTTGTATTATAGCCAAATAAATTACAACAAAAGAAAAAAATAAAAAACAAATTAAACTAAATCATCGATTTAACTAGATTTGGCTTAAGGTTCAAAAATAGTTTCTTCATACAATTTGCTTTTCTTAGAATATAAAATTAAAAAAAAAAACAACATAATTAGTTGAAGTAGCAAAATAAAGAAAGGTTTGGTTTTGTGCTACTTGTAAAAATTCTCTCTCTCTCTCTTTCTCTTCATGGGGTGTTTAGAGTTTTTAGAGGGTGTGCCTCTTGGAGGACTGGGAACAGGTGGCAGCACCTTACTTTCCATCAGGTTCGGACCCTAAAGATGAAGATTTGACCATTGTGGGGAGGTCACTAGGTATGGAGGTGACTGCGGGATTGGGAGGCTTGCGTTTTGGCAAAATGGAGGAGGGGAAGGATTGTGGCTTTGACAGTACTTTCAGGTTGTCTACTTTGGCTATGGTGGTCATCTTCTTACCTGCGACTTTTTCAGTATTAGTAGATTTTTAATTTGTTTTGATACATTTGTGTGTAGGTGTAATAACTACGTGTCATACGCAGATTTGGTTTTGTTTGTTATTTTGGTATGTTTGTTTTCAGTCCTTACTAATAACAATGGTCTTCCCATTATCCGAGCTCATGGTTTGTTCGCCAGATTTAGATCTTGGCGATTTGTTGTTCCTGCTAGACTTATGGCTATGTAGGGTATTTGGTGATCTCTGTGATCTGAGATCATAGCTCCCAATTGATTAGCAGTCTCCGTCATTGGTTGGAGCTTTGTTAAGTAAAACTTGGTGCATGCTTGTTTCTAGTGTGTTGAGGTACTTTCCGTTTTCGGGCCTCATATTTTTTTTCTGTTCCCACTGTATATCAGTTATTTGTACTGATGGTTGAGGATTATGACCACATAATTGCGGGATATTTGCATTGAATTGTTTAATTTGTAACTCTTTATTAATGTTAATGCATTTTTTTCTTAAAAAAAAAGTAACAAAATAAAAAATCATAAGTTTAATTCATTCATAAAATGACAAAATAGTAGTGGTAAAAGTTCTTTTGAAAAAAGGTGCAAGTGTAAATCATTGGATTTGAATTAATTTGAAAAGAATGAATAATTGAACCATTAGATAAAAAGATTGAAGTCCAAAACTTCAAAAGCTATTCACACTTCTATAATATCATTGTCTTATAGATTTAAGAAGCACACTAACAAAGCAACATACGAAGGGCTCATAAAGGAGGAGAAATTAGGGAGAAAGAAGTAAATAGGAGTTTTGTTGTTAATAATTAAAATAAATATAATAGTAAGTTTTTAAAATATTTAGATTAAATAATAATAATTAATAAATTTATTAAGTTCGTAAATGTATTTACTAAAAGTAAATTTATTATTTATGTAGTAAGTTTTTTATTTACTACTGTTTACTTTACATATTTTAAATTTTTATTATTTATTTTATTTAATTTCATAAAAATATTATTTATTCGAGATTATTAACTATAGATATATCACATCGGAACATTTTATTAACGTAATCATTCGTCTGACAAAAATTTAGCGCTAATGCGAGTTATGGTTAAAAAAAAAAAAAAGGTCTAGTGGCTTATGATTCTCCAATTTTATTTATTTTTTGTTTTGAAAGGAAATTCCGTGTGCTACAGTTCTTTGGGCATATTCTAGTTGCAAGTGGGATTTAAAAAAAAAAAATTTTGTCTATTCATAAAAATTTTTTTACAATGACTTTTCTCAGAAAGTATTTGAATCTATTTTTTTAATCTATAATCTAAACAAATTATAAATGAAAATATATTACTTATCGTTGAATAATAACTCCGACAAAGGGAGAAGCCTCCCCAGTAGCATGGACACCGAAGTTTCAAAGCACACGCAGAATTAGCTCGCTATGGTCGAATGAAAATTCGCTAAACACTCTTTTGAAATAATTTGATGGAGAAAAGTTTAGCGACAATAAAGATGGAATTACGGCTAATTAGAGATGTGGGTTTAAAAATCATATTTCTATTTATAGCTAATGAGGATGTTAGTTAGTTAGTTTTTTTTTTTTTTTGGGTATGAAAAATACTATTTTTATCTACTATATACTAAGATGGGGTATACCGCATACGCAAGGGTGGATTTTAATGGCCTTTAACATGATGTTATTCAAGAATAAAATTATTATATATATAAGACATATTCTTATTTAATAAGAACGCCAAAGAATGTAGTAGGTGCAAATAGAACCTTCTTACTTATTTTGTTAAGTGTTGGCATTTAAACGTATTCATCAAAGTCGTTCGAGCTTTGTGTTGATGACTGCACTTTTTGTCATGACTCTTGAAGTCCACATATTATCCGAGAACAATCTGCCTTTGATTTTTAAAAGTCATCTAATTTTACTTTTCTCCAAAGCTTCAAGAATATAGTTCCCAAAACGTGTGTCATACACATCACACATATATATATATATATTAAATTAATTGAGGTTAGGGGATTTGAATTCTATATCTTATAGTAAAGTTAGATGAAAAATTACCGTTAGCAGTTAAATTAATTGATAATTATTAAATAAGAGTGATTAAAAGTAGAATTAGGGGTAAAAATATGAATAAATAATTCTCTTGTCATAAGATTTGTCACCATTGGTTCAATTTTTATTCTCTTTTCAAATTACAATTTATTTGCATAACTCATTTAAATATGTGAACTGGAAGGCGAGACTATCTTGAAGAATGATAAATGCCCGTTGTTGAGCAGGACAATGCCAAAAAAACCTAATTGCTTTTTTTTTTTTTTTGGGTGATTGATACATTAACATGTAGAGTCAGAATCCATCCACCCTAATATTCAAAAAAAAAAAAAGGACATATAGATAAGGATGATTATGCAAGTAAAAAACTAATTGCACTCTTAGCACATATAGCTAGCATTTTGTGTAATCCTCCTTGAAATAATTAAAACTTAAAAAAAGAAATATAAAAGGGATATAACTTATTAATATGCTATGGAGTATCAGTGATATTAAACAACATACAGTATAGAAGCTGGATCCCACCATCCTTTAGTAGTTGTGAAGATTAATATTACTAATATTTCAAAGCATTTTTTGACTAACTAAACCAAAGTATACCTCTATATAACTTATATTCTCTGGTTTATGCAAATTGCTTGACTGTTTTATTTGCGTGTTCTTCATTATCGAAAAATTTGTCCACCGTGCCAAAGTCGACAATTTGATTTTTCAAACGTTACGTGAAGGAATAAATTATCCGGCATTATTCCCATATGAAGGAATAAATTATCCGGCATTATTTCCATATGAAGGAATAAATTATCTTTTTCTGGTGTAGATATTCTCACGACTTTTCTGAAGCACTCGATCATGCAGTGGTAGTTGATGACTCCATCTCTTCAGAAAGTCTTTAGGAAACTGGTACTATCGCTTCTTGCTTTACCGTTTTATTTATTTATCTGTGTTTTGTTAATAAGCTTCGCTTGACTTAGCTAACGCATGAGCTTTTATTTGTTTTTTTCAACACTTATATATACATATTTTAAATGAATTATCAAAATAGGAATTGGTAGGTGCTTATTTTTCTCTTTTTGCAGATCAATGTGTACATTTTCAACTATATCCTACATATTTATTTTCAAATCCAATTTCCTTAAAAATGAAAGGGTCGCAAACTGAAAAAAAGAAAAAAGAAAAAAGAAAAAAAGCATTGTACTCCTAAATTAATTTTACTTCTGATATTTAATTAGAAAAAATAAAAAGCTTGAAAAACAATACGACGAAAATTTTATAATAAACATGCCAATCATTTAACTGTTCTAAAAAATAATGTATAAAAGGAAATATATAACTGGCTTTGCTAGCTCTAAATAAAGTAAAAATAAAATCCAAGTGGAGTAGATATGAAGAGTACAAACAGGAAGATCAGAGGCAAGTACTGAGTCAAATTTGTTCAGCTCTTCCACGTTAAATTAGGCAATCTCAACTATGTTATTGTAATTACAAATTGTAATATGTGGTCAACAAGTCAAAGAGCAAACTTCTTTTGCCAAATTAGTCATTGAAAACAAAATTCTCCCTTGAAGCGTCGCAGTTCTTCTGCAGTTCTCAATTTTCCTTAAAGTAACCCAGTGTCCACAAAAGCATGCCACTTCTTACGTAAAACGAAAATTACTTTCAGTTTGAATCTTGAAAATGTGGGTTGGAATTCAAATAAACAGTCTTTGAATTTTTTGGTGAATAAAGTAAATGTTCTTTGCTACCAACTGAGAGAAAAGACTGTAAAGTCTTTGCAGATAAAAAACATAAATATGGCTTGTCCACTTTGACCGTAATTTGTTTGGATATCATGTCATAAAAATAATAAAAAATAACTTTACTCACGACGTTTTCTAATTATGACATTCTTAATCATAGAATTTTTATTTGATTAAGGGCGTCCGTTCGAGAGTATTTTGAGAATTTTTTTATTTTTGATATTAAATTAAAATGAAAATGTCTTGAGAATGATTTTTAAGATTTTTTTTTTTTAATTGTGTTTGATTTTGTTTCTGAACATATTGGTTTGAATATCAAGACATGAAAATTTGTGTTTAAATATGTTATGAAAATAATGGGAGTGTCTGTGGTAGAGACTCTTTGAGGATCTCTACCAGTACATACCTTTTTTGGACCATTGAGATTTAATCGAACGGTTGAAATATTGTTGGTGTACCATACTTATTATGCACCTTATCTCATATTAACCTTCCCACTCAAAGTCTTCATCGGCGCCGGTGACCTTCCCGCCGCCCGCGACGGATGTCGGCGACCCACCCCAACGCCGGCGACCCACCTCCGGCCGCCGGTGACCCCCTCTCTCTCTCTTCCCCTTTCTCTCTATTCTCTTCTCTCTCTCTTCCTCTCTCGCGCCCCCCCCCCCAACCGGCCCCAGCTCCGGCAAGCCCCCCACCCTCTCTCTCTTTCTTCCCCTTTCTCTCTCTTCTCCCGTGGCCCCCCCACCCGCGGCCCCCGCCCCCCACCGGCCCCATCCCAGGCCGCCCCCCACCCAGCCATCCCCAGCCTCCCCTACGAAAGGGGAAGAGAGAGAGAAAGGGGAAAAGAGAGAGAAAGGGGGGTGGGGGCGGCTGGGGTTGAGGCTGATGGTGGGGGGGGGGGGTCGGGGGTCAGGGGGGCCGCAGGAGAAGGGGTCGGCCAGGTCTGGGTGGGGGCCGGCCGGGGCTGGGTGGGGGGGCCCGCCAAAGAGGAAGAAAGAGATAAGAGAAGAGAGAGAAAGGGGACGAGAGAGAGAGGGGGCTCGCCGGCGGCCGGTGGGGGGGGGGCACGAGAGGAGAAGAGAGAGAGAGGAAGAGAGAGAAGAGAAGAGAAGAGAGAGAAAGGGGAAGAGAGAGAGAGGGGGTCGTCAGCGGCCGGAGGTGGGTCGTCGGCTGCAGGAAGGTCGCCGGCGACGGTGAAGACTTTGAGTGGGAAGGTTAATATGAGATAAGGTGCATAATAATTATGGTATACCAATAATATTTCAACCGTTTGATCAAATCTCAACGGTCCAAAAAAGGTATGTACCGGTAGAGACCCTTGTCTCCTCAAAGAGTCTCTACCATAGACACTTTGGAAAATAAACATGAAAATGGAAAAATAAACCTTAATTTTAGTTTTCTCATTCATTAATAAAAGATGAAAATAAAATGTTCTTTTCGTTTATGTTTTTAGCACTATTTTAGAATTAGAAAATAACTATATTAAAAAAAAACCGTGAAAAATGTTTTGATATAGTACTAAATGGAGTATGCATTTGGTGTTAAAGTTTGGATTGCAAAATTTGGATTTCAATTGATCGTACGTTTATCGAGACGTTTGATTGTTGGAGTTAAAAAGTATAAAAACTTAAAATATATTCGGAAAAAATATCAAAATTGAGCTTGTTTTATTTATTTCGAAATTCTATGTGATTTTTAAAAAAATCTCATTTGGACTTGTCTATGTAAAGTTATAGACTTTAAAATTTGAGTTATAAAATTATGTGAATAATGAAATTAAGGGAAAAAGATAAAAATTAGATTGTGATTCTAAGGTTTGAATTGTGTGTCCAAACACGTGCTTAGCATAAATCTTTGTTGACTAATATGCATTTAGTAATAAATCTTTGTTGTGACAAGGATATTAGTCACTGAAAAAATTTAATCATACTAAAAAGTTTTCATGACTAAAAACTTTATGATTGACAGCTTTAGTGTCTGATTGGATAATCGGTTTAAAAAATAAGTTTGAATTATAAATTCAAAAATTTTCTTAGAGAGAACACTTTAGTAATTTTTTTAGATAAAGCTAAAAAACAGTTTTCAGATAGAAAATTACACAAAATAGCATATCTAAATACAGTATCCCTGAAAATTATACCATATTTTAAAAAGTTGGGAACAAATTGCCATATTACTTTTATTTTTTCCCCCAAATTCCATATCTACTCCTGCCTTCACCAATTCCCTACGTTTTGCTTCCCATCGGATTTGCTGTTCTTTTTCCGGCGATGAGGCCGATCGATCTTCGGGCTCTGCAATGGCAGCGATCTTTGGGCTCCACAAGTTTCGATCTCCAGAGTCGCGACATCGCCAAGGTCGCTTGGTTTGCGAGCCTGTCGGAGATCAGTCGAGGGATAGCTAAAGCTGTCACGATTGTGGATTGTGATTCTCTTCGATCTGGTTCACAAGGATGTTGGACACCTCCACGAATCTCACCTGCAACCCTGAAATCACCGCTTGAAACTGGTTTAGCGACGAGGAGGAAATTGCGATTTTACAGTGATTTTGGTTGTGATTCTCCAACGTCTATCCTTGTAAATTTTTCCGGCTAATTTCCCAACGATCAGAGGTGGATGTTGTAGAAAGTCTCTGCATTCCTTGATGTCTCGATTTTTTTATGGCTTCGCCGTCATGAGCGACGGCGGCAGCGGATAAAAAAAGAGAGTTTAACCATGTGTAGTACAAGATGGCATATGGGCAAAGATGGCGGTAGTTCCGTCATTTTGAAAGGAAAAATGCCATAATTCTCCATATTTTTAAGATTAAGCTATTATTTTCATTTCTTACCCTAAAATATGCTATTTCGCTCCTTGTCCCTTTTCAAACAATGATCCAAATAGTCAATTAGGTCCCATTTGAGAGGACTTTTAGATATGGGATTTTGTTGTTGAAATTTTTGACGTTGAGATGAGTTTATAAATTTAGAGTAAAAACTTAAAAAAAAAAAAATTATTTTGGAGTTTTGTGTTTAATAGAAAAATAATTAGAAAAAGAAATATTTTATTTAAAAAATTGTGAAATAATAAATTTATGAAAAATACTTATGGAAACCCAAAAGACCCCAAACACCCATTTAGAAACCATACGGTGTTCCATCGTTTGGGAAAGTGCCCCAAACAAAGCCGTAATTATAACAAGATTTTGTACTAAATACAGATTTGTGATTAAAAATGATATTTAATTACATAAAAATATTGTGATTTGTGTTTTTGGAGTGTATATACGAAAGTGTCACCTGACACTTAAGACTTGGTAAAAGCTCATTAGTAGGCCTGGAATTCAAGGACACGTGAGATTATATGCCACCTTCCTCAACCCGAAGATAGGGCCATTATTGACGAGCCTCTTCTTTACTACCAGTTAAATATAATATTACGGTACATGGGTAATATTTTTTATTTTTCTTTACATCCACTTCATCCCAACGAACGTTCCCATTGCATGAGGATACGGCCGTGAGGGTAGGTTTTAATTTGCGTTATAACCCCTGGCCGCAAATGTTGAAATGACTTGTACAAATTTTATGATGACCGGAGAATTCGCCTTCTTCTTAGAAGGGACGAATATGCTTACCCTTCTGTCTTTTTTCTCTTTATTTTCTTATAGTAATTTGAGAGTTGCCACACTATAAATACCCCTCTTGTGCATGGCTTGTAAAGTCACACAAGCATAAAATTCTCTCTTCATCTCTCCTTAAGCTCCTAACTCTTCACCATATATTCGTTCTAAATACAAAGCTCTCTCATTCCAATCAATGGCCACCACAACCAGTACGACGTTTCTCTACGCCACCGATCATGTCACGGACTTTGTCATAAACAAAGGCAATGGGGTAAAGGGTCTCTCAGAAACCGGCATCAAAACCATCCCCAAACAGTACATCCAACCACTTGAAGAGAGGACTATGAACAACGTCATGGTCGGAGAGTCTATTCCGATCATCGACGTCTCAAATTGGGACGATCCTAAAGTGGCCTCGTCCATTTGGGATGCCGCGAAGAAATGGGGTTTCTTTCAGATCATCAACCATGGCGTGCCCATCGAAGTCCTTGATAATGTCAAAGAGGCGACATGCCGGTTCTTTGACTTGCCTGCTGAGGAGAAGAACAAGTATTCCAAAGAGAATACGGTGTCCAACAATGTCCGATACACCACCAGCTTCATTCCTCAAGTGGAGAAGGCTTTAGAATGGAAAGATTACCTCAGTCTCTTTTATGTCAACGAGGAAGAGGCCTCTAGGCTGTGGCCCTCTGCTTGCAGGTAAGAAAAGAGTTAACTCATGCCTACTAACTAATTACGATTTATTAATTATAATTATGATGTTCACATATTCACATACTAATCCTAAGATCACCGGATTCTAAATAGAAAATTATATATAAATCAACTAGTTGTTATAATATGTAAAAATAGGATGTTACAATTGCCTATCCATTTAGGCTGTCCAACAGGAGTGCATTCTTTTTTTTTTTTTTATTATTATATGCCAATAATCTTTTGCATATTACATTACCTTTTTCAGGGATCAAGTGCTAGAATATATGAATCAGAGCCAGAAGATTATAAGCCAATTGTTAAGTGTGCTAATGAAGGGGCTAAATGTGACTGAAATAGATAGTGAGAAGGAAAAGCTTCTGTCAGGTTCAAGGAGGATTAACCTTAATTACTATCCTATTTGCCCGAATCCGGAGCTCACTGTGGGAGTCGGTCGCCACTCCGATGTGTCCACATTTACGGTTCTCCTTCAAGACGATATCGGCGGGCTTTACGTGCGAGTTGAGGCTAAAGACAGTTGGGTTCATGTCCCACCCGTAAAAGGGTCTCTTGTTATCAACATAGGCGATGCGCTGCAAATATTCAGTAACGGGCGATACAGAAGCATTGAGCATAGAGTCGCCGCTAATGGAGCCAGCAACAGGATCTCAGTTCCCATATTTGTCAACCCAAGGCCAACAGATATCATCTCTCCCTTGCCTGAAGTGCTTGCTACCACCGGAGAGAAACCCATCTACAAACCAGTTTTGTACTCAGATTACGTCAAGCACTTCTACAGAAAGGCCCACGATGGAAAGCTTACAATTGATTTCGCAAAGATTTAATGTTTTTCTGTGTTTTGATTAGAATAAACTTATGGCTATACATATATTTTTCCATATATGCACGCGCGAGTGCGATGAAATAAAGGGATAAATAATTAATAGCATTGGTAAATAAATAGTAAGTTTTAAAAATATTTAGAGTAAAAAATAAATTTATTAGGTAAATAATTTATTTACTATTGTAAATACGTTGTTTACCTAATAAATTCTGTTATTTACTTTAGATATTTTAAATCTTACTAAATACTGCACTTAATTTTGTAAGAATGCTATTTTACTTCTATTTTCCTGAGATAATAAATTAAAAGCGTTGAGATATGTAAAACATCATATGAAATAAAAGTGAATAATATATATATATTTTTAATCCAGTGACCATTCTTATCCCACTTAAGTTTATGTACTTTCATCCTACTTTTAAATTCTAGTAATTAAAATTAAGATTAAAATTAATGTTCTCAACCTCTTTTTATTTGATTTTTTAAAAAATAAATATGGCCTATCAATCATTTTCCTTATCTCTCACTTTTCGCCTTTGCATTTATCATCAAGAAACTTGGTATGTGACTCACTGAAAAATTGGTAGTCAAGTAACTAATTAAACAATTTAAACTGCTGATTAGTTAGACAGAAATTTCAAACCTACCAATTTGTTTTGCTACTAGCCTAGCTGTTGCAATTACCATTGAGAATCTGTTTTTCTTCTTCCTTTTTCTGCCCCTTTACTATTTTATTGCCGTCTCATATACTCCAGTGAATCACGAAATGAATTTGTTTTTCAGTTTTTTTTCATTTACCAACTTTACGCTTTTAATCATTTGTCCTAAATGCTAAGTGGTTAAAACATAAAGAGTAATTAAAAATTTCTTTCTCGTTACCACAAACACATTTAACATTGGAGAAACAGTTGTTGAACCTTAAGAAATTAAGTGCCACTCGAATTGCTGAAACAATTGTGTGAATTGTTTGACGATTCAAATTAATGTTATTTTAAGTCCAAAAATTGTTTATCTTTGTTTTGGAATGGCCACTGTATGTAGGTCAGCATCTAAATTAACAAGGGTCACACTAGGATGGAAATGAGGTGAGGTCGAGGAATGCTACCATGTTCCCATCCTCGTCTTTTAAAACAATCTCCATCATACCCTCCCTCTCTACCTAAAGAGAAGCAGTGGCAGAGTCGGGGAATTCCTATTGGAGTATCTTCTTCATACCAATCCCAATCTACACTATAATATTCGTCATAGCTAATATTTTAATAAGTTGGAAACAAAAAATAAATTCATATGCATCCTAAATTCAATTTTAAGTTGAATGATCTCATTAAAGAAATCAAATTCCAACAAAATTTATATAGAGAACAATTATAAGTACTAAGATTAATAATAAAATAAATAATAAAAATAAATCATATTCTTTTTCTTAAATTTGGGGATAGGAGTGTTCTCATTGTTCTCATCTCTTACCTTGATTCGGGAACAAAAATATATCCTCATTTCTATCGTAAACCCGTTAATAATCCCCCATCCCTGCTTTATTAGGAGCGAATACCAGGGGTGGGTCACCGTTCTCAAAAAAAAAAAAAAAAAAAAAAAAAAAATCCCTACATCGTACAAACACAGAAGATCCTAACTATGAAAAGCTTGGCCAACGTTGGATTTCATAGTCTAGTATAAACAAACCCTTAATGTAGATTAAAGTAGAGAATAAAATTGATATCCTTAAAATGGATGTATAAGAAGAGACAAATCATATGCCTCGAAAGACTGAAACTACGGAGTTAGAGAAGTATTTATATAATATGAAAGAGAGAGAGAAAAAAAAGTTGTGAGAAAATAAGAAGCGATTTTTTCTTCTAATATGCTAACTATGCGTTTGCTAACAAACTGAATAATTTCCTTAAAACAAAAAAACTGAATAATACAATTGTGGATCCTACATAATATAGGAAATAAAAGAAACGGAATCCTTACATTCTACTCCTAGTGATTTTTTTTTTTTAAGTGAAAACTGATGTCTTTATTAATTAATGTCAAAAGAAAAAAGCATTCGATAGTATAGAGGAAGTCTCATGAATCGAAACATGAAAACATTTAGGGTCCGTTTGGTGATATAACTCAACTCAAATTCAACTCAAAATTTTCATCTCAATTTTTATTTTTTTCTTGAAAAGTCAACAAAGTTTATAACTACTTTTTAAAAAGTCAACCCAATTCAAACTTAAAAATTTCATCTAATCTCAAACTCAATTCATTCACCAAACGGATCCTTAGAATTAAAGCCAAAAGAAGCAAAAAGGTGGGCTGCTTGATTGGGATTGCGCCGAACATGATTCACCACTGGCTGCCGCAAATGATCGAGCAAGGATGGAATATCATCCAAAATAGGGCATTCTACTGACAGCTCCAAATCACCATGAATGGCAGAGGCAACATTGGTGGCATCATTTTCCACTATAAGGCCATCTATCTCTAGCTCCTTGGCAAGTTTCAACCCCTCACGAAGGGCAATTAATGCACTCAGCCAAAAAAGCAGAAAACCTTCCATCAATAAACTTAGCCAAAGCACCACAAACAAGTCCACTATCATTACGAATGACAGCTCCAACACCAATATGATTTGACCCTGGCATTACCGCAGCATCCACATTCAACTTAAAGAACCCAGTCAGAGGGTATTGCCATAACTCCGAACCAACACTTCGTTGAGGTTGTTCAGGGGCCTAACAATTCCAAAGTCAAGAACACTCTGAGGATCACTAGCCTCCCCTCCATGAATAACCTTGTTTCTTCTTTCACCCCAACATTTCCAAGCAAGCCAACAAAATAAAGCAAAAACATCAACAGAGAGTTCCATAGCCAAAGTTCTGAGACAATCCTCAAAGAGAATTTCCACTTTGTTAGCAATTGAATCCCAGAACCAAGATAGCTGCCAAACCTCCTTTCAAACAGGGCATTCCAAAAGTGCATGAGAAATGGTTTCCACTTGATCATTGCATCGTGGGCAGACCCGATCGCACTTAATTCCCCCTCGATTCAAAGAGTTCATCGTTGGAATAATTCCGTGGAACGCATGCCAAATGAATAGCGGAACTTTCAGTGGAACGTGCAAACTCCATAATCTCCTCCACCAATATATATCCGGATTCGGGTTAGAGGAACAAATGTGTCTTCTTGAATCCATAAAAATTCGATACCCCGAGCGCACATTGTAACGACCTTTAGAGTCATAATGCCAAATCCATTTATCACCGCCGTTGCTATCTCCCAAAGGGATGCATTTGACAGGATCATGATCAACTAACCATATAGTACCTGATTAATCCTTTTCAAATCCCAGGGACAAGGTCCATTGGTAATCAAATCCGCCACTATCAAGTGTTGATTACGTACCTTCCTCAGGGTGGGTAATGGTGCGAAATGAAGTAGGTCTGGGTAGCCACGGATCTGCAAACACACGAGTAGATCGGCCGTCGCCAATACGCCGACGAAGTCTGAGTTTGACAACGTCTCGACTCCATAAAATGCTTCTCCACATGTAAGACACACCACCCTTAGGCCTTAGGCACAACGTCTAGAAAATCTACAGTTTTGAATTACTTATCTTTGAGAACTTGGACCAAAAGAGAATCCGGTTGCTGCAAGATTCTCCAACATTGCTTTGCAACTAAAGCTTGGTTAAAGGCCGAGATGTCTCGAAAGCCTAAGACGCCCTCCTCCTTTCGGCGACAAAGTTTTTCCCATCTCCACCAATGGAGTTTCTTAACATCACCTTCACTACCCCACCAGAATTACGCCATCAAAGCTTGGAGATCCTCACAAAGAGAAGCTGGGAGACGGAACACACTCATAGTGTAAGTGGGCATCGATTGAGCAATCGATTTGATGAGAAGCTCACGGCCACCAATGGAAAACATCTTCCCATGCCAGAGTTTCTTCTTGTTCCAGACCCGTTCTTTGATGGCCCGAAAAGCTTCTTTCTTCGCCCTGCCTATTAACGTCAGAAGACCCAAATATTTATCATGAGATTGAGTCGATCCCAAACCCAAAGCTTGCTGTATAGACTCCTTAAGCCCCGCCCGAACATTCCTACTAAAAATGATAGCCGATTTTTTCATATTAATGGATTGACCCGAAGCTCTCTCATAAGTTGCCAACAAATCTTTAATACGAAAACACTCCTCAAGAGTGGCTCGGCAAAACAAAAGCCTATAGCGGGCAAAGAACATAAAACAAATAATTAAATAATATATATCAAATATACTATAGTTATTACGTACATTATAAAACAAATAATTAATTAATTTAATTAGATCAAAATATATTATAGTTATTAAGTACATTAATAGGATTTTTGTCATTAAATTCAGGAGACATTAAAGAGGAAATGTTGATCTGTGTTTTAATAATTTTAAAGTTTAGTAAACGCGCTTTAAGTAGAAAAATATTTTGACAAAAGCTACAATCAAAGAAAATGTTAATATTGCCATGGTGCTCTAAACACTATCAAGTTAACGCTTACATTAACATATATTTTAAGTTCGGCGAAGGACCAAGTTGCAATAAACGCGATCATCTTCTTAAACAAATATTTACGCGAAGATAAAACACTTTTTTTCCCCCGTGAAGCATATGATATTTGACCCCATATATATATATATATATAAACTTGGTCAATGTTTCTCTACTTCAAAACTCGATGCAATTTGCCAAATTTGAGTCAAACCGCGGAAGGAGGAGTTTCTCAATATCAGTTGACATCTTTATATTTTACACACACACACGCGTGTGTATATATATATATATATATATATCACCAATAAGCGATTGGCGCCAAACCCACTCCGAAATTGAGTCCACTTAATTGGTCACACAAACTCTTCCCTATAAAAGGATCTAAAATCCTTTAAGTTGTCACACAAACAAAACATTCACTTTAACGACTACATATCTTAAACTTCCCAAACAAAAAAAAGAAGAACCACTCTTGATTCATTTAGTACAAAGCCATGGATTCCAAACTCCTCCTTGTCACAAAACTTTTGTTTTCAATTCTTACTCTTCACTTCTTAGCCACTTCATCCCTTGCATATCACCGGCTGCCTCCGAAAAGGCTCGACCCACCGGAAACCATTTGCAACTTCACCCCATATCCATCTTCTTGCAAATCCCTCTTACCAAACAGGACAGCCAATATCTACGAATACGCAAGGTTTTCGGTCCTGAAATCCTTAGCCCAAACCTTCCAATTCCAAAGACTTGTGAACCGTTATCTTCGAGGCCGTGCTTTTCTTTCTAACTCCGAAATCGCCGCCC
The DNA here is from genome assembly GCA_025413025.1 of Ficus hispida. Lineage (NCBI taxonomy): Eukaryota > Viridiplantae > Streptophyta > Magnoliopsida > Rosales > Moraceae > Ficus > Ficus hispida. The sequence continues at coordinate 8,829,739 of CM046370.1, read as the reverse complement.
TCGAGGATTGCCAGTTCCTCGCGGGCCTAAATGTGGATTACTTGATGAGCTCGTTCGGAACCATCAACGCAACACGCGGTGATCTACCGATGTGGAAAACCGACGATGTTCAGACGATGCTCAGCGCCATCTTGACCAACCAACAGACTTGCTGGGACGGCCTGCAGTTAGCTTCTTCGTCCGGGAATGTGAAAAATGATATTTTAGTACCCGTGGCGAACGACACTAAGTTGTACAGTGTCTCTCTTGCTCTCTTCACCAAAGGTTGGGTTCCTAAGAGGGAATTCACAAGGCAATTCAATCAGAGGAAACTTAATGAGCGTTTTCCAGTCGGAGTGTCGAGCTTAGTCAGACGTGGTTTGTACGAGTCGGTAACTCAGAGGAAATTATTTGAAGCAGCGGATATGAAGGACAAAGTGGTGATCAGGGATGTGGTGACTGTGAGTCAGGATGGTTCTGGAAACTTCACCACCATTAATGATGCCATTGCCGCGGCTCCTAATAACTCTGCAGCTTCAAAAGGGTACTTCGTGATATACGTCAAGGCCGGGGTTTACGAAGAGTATGTATCGATTGAAAAGAAGAAGAAGTACTTGATGATGATCGGTGATGGTATCAATCAGACGGTCATCAGCGGCAACCGAAGCGTTGTTGATGGATGGACAACATTCAACTCCGCAACATTTGGTAAGAACTCAAAAACCGATTCTTAAAATGGTCCAGAATATTGATTATTTTAACTAGTATATATTCTTGTGAGCTAGAAAGTGCACTTATGTTTTTATAATATATAGTTCGAAACAGATTAAAGCTAAAACCAGGTTAAAGTTCGTTATCCTTTAAAGTTATTGATCACATTTTGGTACAGGTCATTTAAATTTAGGTTATTCTAAATTATATTTGACGTATTAGTCAGTGAATTAGAAATTATCATGTAATTAATAATTTTTAGACTCTTAATATATTTATTCGTATTTAAATAATTGATTGATACAAACAATTGTTATGATAAAACAGTCAGGACTAATACAGTAGTAATGCAGATTAAAAACGCTAGGAATGCAATTATATTAGACGAAAATTTCCAATCATCAATGAATAATTGTTGAGAACAATATTTGTGACTGCATTTTGTATCGAAATCATTCTTGTAACTTCTATCATTTTCTGCAGCCGTCGTTGGACCCGGTTTTGTTGCTATGAACATAACCTTCCGGAACACGGCAGGGCCAAGCAAGCACCAGGCAGTCGCTGTTAGAAACGACGCCGATCTATCCACCTTCTATAGATGCAGCTTCGAAGGCTACCAAGACACTCTCTACACCCATTCTCTCCGACAATTCTATAGAGAATGCGACGTCTACGGCACCGTCGACTTCATCTTTGGAAACGCTGCAGTCGTATTCCAAGGTTGCAACTTATATGCCCGCCTTCCCATGACAGGACAATTCAACGCCATCATAGCTCAAGGCAGGACGGACCCCAATCAAAACACTGGCACTTCAATACACAACTGTACCATCAAAGCGGCCGACGATTTGGCATCCAGCAACGGCGGCGCCAAGACTTATCTGGGGAGGCCGTGGAAGGAGTACTCGAGGACGGTTTACATGCAGTCTTACATTGATAGCGTTGTCGATCCCATTGGTTGGCGTGAATGGAACCGAGATTATGCATTGAACACGTTGTACTATGCAGAGCATGACAACACAGGACCGGGATCGGAGACTACTAAAAGAGTCACATGGCCTGGTTATCATGTGATTAACCCAACTGATGCTGCCAATTTCACGTTGTCCAGTTTCTTGCTTGCTGATAACTGGGTGCCTCAGACAGGAGTTTCTTATACTAGTGGTTTGTTGTGAGAACTGAGGTTGTCTACGTGCTTACTAATTGCTTAACATATATACCTACAAAAGAAAATATAGTTTGGGTGGGAATTCAATTTTTATGTTTTCATTTTTTGATATTGGTCAAAGGTTTCTTATTTTGTTGATTGATCTGATAAGAAATTTTGTATTTTTTCTTTTCTGTTATTTTAATAATTTCCTAAATCTAGAGCAATGAAACAGTACCTTTATTTCGAAATATCTCAAACTTATATTCATTTCTAACTTATCCGAATTACACGTCCTTTTTCTTAGTAATTTCTGAGGCTATGCTTCAGGTTCAACATAAGAACACATATATCTTGCTTTGTCTTGAGACACTCTTGCTTTGCTTTTGGTAAAGAGGAATTAAACTGTTCTAGCTAGGTTGATTGTACATGGTTAAATCTACAATCAATTTGTATTAAGGTCTGATGATCAATTTAGCATCGATTATTAATGTAATCCATCATTTAGAGTTGATTTAACGTGTTGCGCACGAATAAAAAAGTAAAGCACAAAAAATAAAAAAATAGACATTTTTATATAGATTCATCTATAATATCTGGATTACATCAGCGTTTCACTATTTAAAAGGAACCATTCTTCTAAACATCTCATGGTGATGAAGCCACTTGTTACGCATTTTTCACTTTAACCTATCAATAATCAGCTTTTTCTTCCTTATTGTCCGTCTTTGCATGATTACATGACTTTATCATCATTGCTAGCTAGGCAATCTAACTGGTTTCACGTACTTTTATGTTTTTAAATAACATAAATTCTGACTAAGAATAGCACTACAGTCGATTTATACAGTGGAGTGTTTTACTTTTAAAAAATAATAATAATAATAATAAATAAATCAAGTCAAGGCATGGAAATATTAGGAACTACGCGTTATATTATTTGATCAATAATCTTATCCTGTCCAATATGTAGCTGCTTTTCCGTGAGTCACTTTCTTGGCAAAAAAATATATTTCTGTGCACAAGTAAAAGAAAATAGTAAATGTTTCGCTACTTGAGCATATAGCTACCTAATACCTGAGTGGCTATCCATAGCCAGCCTGTTGGGTGATCCATTTCAAAGCCACAACTCAAAAAATTATAATAATGATAATAAATAACTTATAAATGAATCAATAATAATTTGATCTCAGATAATTACTTCAAGGACTATATCTTAGTAATAATGCGTTTGTAATCACTCAAAAAATTATATTGTGTTTATAAATAGAGTCGAATGACTAGAATTGTCCTTATTGTATGTATAGTACGTATTTCTTGAAAACATTAACAAAACAACTAACCATTAGAAAAGACTGCCAAAAGCCACCCTTGTTAGATTTTTCCACTGGGGTTTTATTAACAAGATTCTTAATGAGATCTATCTTATAGTTGGTTATTAATTTTTTTGTTTCTTTTGTGGAAAATATCCAAATATTATCCTTAAAGCTTTATGTTAACTAATTAAAAATGTAAACACTATTAATTTCATTATAGAATTAGCTCACATGTGCTCTTTAACTAGTAATATTAATGTATTAATCTCGGTCTACCACTTGAACATTATTAAAGATAACATAAGATAATTCATCTAATGTATCTCCTTGTTTAAGACAACTTGAAAAACTTAAAAAAGTTGAGTAAAAGAAGTAATAGAGAGGAAAAAAAAAATCTCTTCTAATGATTTTTTTTCATTCTAATAATACATAAACAAATACGTAAACTCAAATTATAATAATTTAAATTAAATTTAGTTTTTGTAGCATTTGCATCTGTTGGAAAAATTGAATCTCCAAAACCACCCCTTGAGATCAAACAAGAATTTATACAATCACAGAGATTTTTTCTCACCCCGACGACCCCAATACACTTACAGTATACCCACAACTTTCTCCACTAAAAAATATAAGAAACCCTTCTACATTAAAAAAATATATATATAAGAAACAAGAAAAAATTTAATTAGAGTTAAAATATAGTGCTTGAAGTATTTTTAAACGGGACGATTAAAAACTAAACATTTGGTTCCTTTTTATATAGCCTTCACAACTCTTTCTTCCTTTCTGATATGGGACTAAGCTCCCTTTTATTAAGCCAAAATCTTAACAGCATCTTCAAATATAAAGATTCAAACGTGAATATATAATATATGTAACCAATAGCTTTCAAAAAAAATAAAAATATTTATTTTATATGCAATGGTTGAATAGCAAACGTGCCTAGAAGGCATACAGGCAACGAGGGTTGTCATCTTGGATCATCAAGAAACGTCATCTATATCCTTGCAAACAACACTAGTTGTAGGTGAAATTTTTTAGTTAGAGTTGGTTAATTTTTTCAAAACTAGTTATAAATTTTGTTAACTTTTCAGGAAAAAAAAACAAAAATTAGAATGAAAAAGTATAGTTTAGTTGAATTTAAATTTGAATATTAAACGGATGCTAAGCTCTACAATGTTTCTCTGGCTCTATTTATGAAAGGTTAGGTTCCAGAGAAGAAAAAGTTAATGATGTGCAGTGGCGGAATCATAAAATTTTTTTTTGGTAGGGGACGAATTAAATAAAAAATTTGACCAAAATGAGGATGTCTGGTCAGACTCGGGTCATTTCTGAGGCTGTAAGCCAAACGGAAGCTATTCTTGGAGACAGATAAGGATAACAGTCAAATTATGGCAGCGGATAAAAAAAAGAGAGTTTTAACCATGTCTAGTACAAGATGGCATATGGGCAAAGATGGGGGTAGTTCCGACATTTTGAAAGGAAAAATGCCATAATTTTCCATATTTTTAAGATTAAGCTATTATTTTCATTTCCTACCCTAAAATATGCTATTTGGCTCCATGTCCCTTTTCAAACAATGATCCAAATGGTCAATTAGGTCCAGTTTGAGAGGGACTTTTGGATATGAGGTTTTGCTGTTGAAACTTTTAAAGTTGAGATGAGTTTTGAAAATATGGATTTGAAGTAAAAACTTTAAAAAAAAATTGTTTTGGAGTTTTGTGTTTAATGGAAAAATAATTAGAAAAAGAAATATTTTGATATGCATATTTTTTTAATTTTTATTAAAAAAATTGTGAAATAATAAATTTCTGAAAAATACTTATGGAAACCCAAAAGACCCCAAACACCCATTTAGAAACCATACGGTGTTCCATCGTTTGGGAAAGTGCCCCAAACAAGACCGTAATTATAACAAGATTTTGTACTAAATACAGATTTGTGATTAAAAATGATATTTAATTGCATAAAAATATTGTGATTTGTGTTTTTGGAGTGTATATACGAAAGTGTCACCTGACACTAAAGACTTGGTAAAAGCTCATTAGTAGGCCTGGAATTCAAGGACACGTGAGATTATATGCCACCTTCCTCAACCCGAAGATAGGGCCATTATTGACGAGCCTCTTCTTTACTACCAGTTAAATATAATATTACGGTACATGGGTAATATTTTTTATTTTTCTTTACATCCACTTCATCCCAACGAACGTTCCCATTGCATGAGGATACGGCCGTGAGGGTAGGTTTTAATTTGCGTTATAACCCCTGGCCGCAAATGTTGAAATGACTTGTACAAATTTTATGATGACCGGAGAATTCGCCTTCTTCTTAGAAGGGACGAATATGCTTACCCTTCTGTCTTTTTCTCTTTATTTTCTTATAGTAATTTGAGAGTTGCCACACTATAAATACCCCTCTTGTGCATGGCTTGTAAAGTCACACAAGCATAAAATTCTCTCTTCATCTCTCCTTAAGCTCCTAACTCTTCACCATATATTCGTTCTAAATACAAAGCTCTCTCATTCCAATCAATGGCCACCACAACCAGTACGACGTTTCTCTACGCCACCGATCATGTCACGGACTTTGTCATAAACAAAGGCAATGGGGTAAAGGGTCTCTCAGAAACCGGCATCAAAACCATCCCCAAACAGTACATCCAACCACTTGAAGAGAGGACTATGAACAACGTCATGGTCGGAGAGTCTATTCCGATCATCGACGTCTCAAATTGGGACGATCCTAAAGTGGCGTCGTCCATTTGGGATGCCGCGGAGAAATGGGGTTTCTTTCAGATCATCAACCATGGCGTGCCCATCGAAGTCCTTGATAATGTCAAAGAGGCGACATGCCGGTTCTTTGACTTGCCTGCTGAGGAGAAGAACAAGTATTCCAAAGAGAATACGGTGTCCAACAATGTTCGATACACCACCAGCTTCATTCCTCAAGTGGAGAAGGCTTTAGAATGGAAAGATTACCTCAGTCTCTTTTATGTCAACGAGGAAGAGGCCTCTAGGCTGTGGCCCTCTGCTTGCAGGTAAGAAAAGAGTTAACTCATGCATACTAACTAATTACGATTTATTAATTATAATTATGATGTTCGCATATTCACATACTAGTCCTAAGATCACCGGATTCTAAATAGAAAATTATATATAAATCAACTAGTTGCTACAATATGTAAAATAGGATGTTACAATTGCCGATCCTTTCAGGCTGTCGGACAGGAGTGCATTCTTTTTTTTTTTTTTTAATATGCCAATAATCTTTTGCATATTACATTACCTTTTTCAGGGATCAAGTGTTAGAATATATGAATCAGAGCCAGAAGATTATAAACCAATTGTTAAGTGTGCTAATGAAGGGGCTAAATGTGACTGAAATAGATAGTGAGAAGGAAAAGCTTCTGTCAGGTTCAAGGAGGATTAACCTTAATTACTATCCTATTTGCCCGAATCCGGAGCTCACTGTGGGAGTCGGTCGCCACTCCGATGTGTCCACATTTACGGTTCTCCTTCAAGACGATATCGGCGGGCTTTACGTGCGAGTTGAGGCTAAAGACAGTTGGGTTCATGTCCCACCCGTAAAAGGGTCTCTTGTTATCAACATAGGCGATGCGCTGCAAATATTCAGTAACGGGCGATACAGAAGTATTGAGCATAGAGTCGCCGCTAATGGTGCCAGCAACAGGATCTCAGTTCCCATATTTGTCAACCCAAGGCCAACAGATATCATCTCTCCCTTGCCTGAAGTGCTTGCTACCACCGGAGAGAAACCCATCTACAAACCGGTTTTGTACTCAGATTACGTCAAGCACTTCTACAGAAAGGCCCACGATGGAAAGCTTACAATTGATTTCGCAAAGATTTAATGTTTTTCTGTGTTTTGATTAGAATAAACTTAGGCTATACATATATTTTTCCATATATGCACGCGCGAGTGCGATGAAATAAAGGGATAAATAATTAATAGCATTGGTAAATAAATAGTAAGTTTTAAAAATATTTAGAGTAAAAAATAAATTTATTAGGTAAATATTTACTATTATAAATACGTTGTTTACCTAATACAAATTCTGTTATTTACTTTAGATATTTTAAATCTTACTATGTACTGCACTTATTTTTGTAAGAATGCTGTTTTACTTCTATTTTCTTGAGATAATAAATTAGGAGTGTCGAGATATGTAAAACATCATATGAAATAAAAGTGAATGATATATATATATATATATATTTTTAATTCAGAGACCATTCTTATGCTACTTGAGTTTATGTACTTTCATCCTATTTTAAATTCTGGTAATTAAAAATTAAGATTAAAATTAATGTTCTCAATTTTTTTTTATTTTATTTTTTAAAAAATAAATATGGCCTACCAATCATTTTCCATATCTCTTGCTTTTCGCCTTTGCATTTATCATCAAGAAACTTGGTGTGTGACTCACTGAAAAATTGGTAGTTAAGTAACTAACTAAACAATTTAAACTGCTGATTAGTTCGACAGAATTTCAAACCTACCAATTTGTTTTGCTACTAGCCTAGCTGTTGCAATTACCATTGAGAATCTGTTTTTCTTCTTCCTTTTTCTGCCCTTTTACTATTTTATTGCCGTCTCATATACTCCAGTGAATCACGAAATGAATTTGTTTTTTAGTTTTTTTTTCATTTACCAACTTTACGCTTTTAATCATTTGTCCTAAATGCTAAGTGGTTAAAACATAAAGAGTAATTAAAATTTTCTTTCTCGTTACCACAAACATATTTAACATTGGAGAAACAGTTGTTGAACCTTAAGAAATTAAGTGCCACTCGAATTGCTGAAATAATTGTGCGAATTGTTTGACGATTCAAATTAATGTTATTTTTTAAGTCCAAAAATTGTTTATCTTTGTTTAGGAATGGCCGCTGTATGTAGATCAGCATCTAAATTAACAAGGGTCACACTAGGATGGGAATGAGGTGAGGTCGAGGAATGCTACCATGTTCCCTTTCTCGTCTTTTAAAACAATCTCTATCATACCTAAAGAGAAGTAGTGGCAGAGTCGGGGAATTCCTATTGGGGTATCTTCTTAATACCAATCCCAATCCACACTATAGATCATAGCTAATATTTTAATAAGTTGGAAACAAAAAATAAGTTCATATGTATCCTAATTCAATTTTAAGTTGAATGATCTCATAAAAGAAATCAAATTCCAACAAAATTTATATAGAGAACAATTATAAGTACTAAGATTAATAATAAAATAAATAATAAAAATAAATCATATTCTTTTTCTTAAATTTGGGGATAAGAGTGTTCTCATTGTTCTCATCCCTTACCTCGATTCGGGAACAAAAATATATCCCATTTCTGTCGTAAACCTGTTAATAATCCCCCATCCCTGCTTTATTAGGAGCGAATACCAGGGATCACCGTTCTCAAAAAAAATAAAAATAAAAAATCCCTACATCGTACAAACACAGAAGATCCTAACTATGAAAGCTTGGCCAACGTTGGATTTCATAGTCTAGTATAAACAAGCCCTTAATGTAGATTAAATTAAGTAGAGAATAAAATTGATATCCTTAAAATGGATGTATAAGAAGAGACATATCATATGCCTCGAAAGACTGAAACTACGGAGTTAGAGAAGTATTTATATAATATGAAAGAGAGAGAGAAAAAAAAGTTGTGAGAAAATAAGAAGCGATTTTTTCTTCTAATCTGCTAACTATGCGTTTGCTAACAAACTGAATAATTTCCTTAAAACAAAAAAACTGAATAATACAATTGTGGATCCCACATAATATAGGAAATAAAAGAAACGGAATCCTTACATTCTACTCGTAGTGATTTTTTTTTTAAAGTGAAAACTGATGTCTTTATTAATTAATGTCAAAAGAAAAAAGCATTCGATAATATAGAGGGTCTCATGAATCCAAACGTGAAAACATTTAGGGTCTGTTTGGTGATACAACTCAACTCAAACTCAACTCAAATTTTTCATCTCAATTTTTGGTTTTTTCTGAAAAATCAATAAAGTTTACAATTACTTTTTAAAAAGTGAACCCAATTCAAACTTAAAAATTTCATCTTATCTCAAACTCAACTCATTCACCAAACGGATTTTTAGAATTAAAGCCAAAAGAAGCAAAAGGTGGGCTACTTGATTGGGATTGCGCCGAACATGATTCACCACTGGCTGCCGCAAATGATCGAGCAAGGATGGAATATCATCCAAAATAGGGCATTCTACTGACAGCTCCAAATCACCATGAATGGCAGAGGCAACATTGGTGGCATCAGTTTCCACTACAAGGCCATCTATCTCTAGCTCCTGGGCAAGTTTCAACCCCTCACGAAGAGCAATTAATGCACTCAGCCAAGAAAGCAGAAAACCTTCCATCAATAAACTTAGCCAAAGCACCACAAACAAGTCCACTATCATTACGAATGACAGCTCCAACACCAATATGATTTGACCCTGGTATTACCGCAGCATCCACATTCAACTTAAAGAACCCAGTCAGAGGGTATTGCCATAACTCCGAACCAACACTTCGTTGAGGTTGTTCATGTAACGCCCCGAAAAATCTACGTAGAGCCGACTACGTAAAAGTGGGTCGTTACCATACTTGCTTAACTTAAATCTTTGTTTTACCGAAATTTCAGGATAAATTTTTTTTTTTTTTTTTTTAACTTAAACTTTATATTTTATTTTTAAAAATCATAACTCGAAACTAAACTTGTGCTTATGGGTAAACTTCATCATGCCTACCATAACTTGCTATACCGATTATAAGGTCACCATAACCTTTTAAATCGGACCTTGGAAACATTTCATACACATACA
>CM046370.1:8791607-8819645 GCA_025413025.1 Ficus hispida | reverse complement strand
TAAATGATGGATAGGCCATATTGAAAAACGGGTAGGGCTAAGAATACTGATTTTTTTTATTTTTGAATATCAAATTATGTGATTATGATCAGTTAATTTTAATTAATATGATAGTTAAAAAAATAATAACTAATATATATGTAAATTAAAAAAATTTTGATAATAGAATTAGTAACATTTTTTTTAAAAGGGACATAACTTGTATGGAGTCGTCCAAGTTATGTAGGCACATTATAAATCATATGGGGGCGCACAACTAATTTTGAAAAAAAAAAAAAAAAATATATATATATATATATTAAATTCCAAGACAATGTTTTCCTTGTTTTTGTTTTGAATAGTGCGTACGACATTGTGATTGCCAGTAATAACAGTTAATTGACACCATCTCTCATCATCATCATTTACTTCTTCTTTTTCGCAATGGACACATACTCTTCATAAGCACCCTCCGTCACATAAATTAAGAAGTAACCATCGACGGCAAAGATTTTTTTATGGCACGGCGCTAACGGCGTCCGGTTGTGGTCATGAAGTTGCCACTTCCGTCCTGGCGCACCGTCACAAAATCCTTCACCAATACCTGATTGTTGTCCTTATCTGTCTCCTAGAGTAGCTTCCGTTCGGCTTACAGGCTCAGAAATGACCGAGTCTGACCAGACACCCTTAACCAATAGCGGAGCCATAAATTTTTTTAAGTGAGAATGCTAATTAAATTAAAATTTAAATTACAAAATTGTTCGATTTTTATATTCTTCTTTTCTTTTTATGTAAACTTTGTAATATAATTTAACTAACTTCAAAAAACTCAAAATACAAATTTAAATAGTAGTGTAATTGAATTTTTGTATATTTGGGGTTTTAAATGTGAAGTAATATGTATATTTATAAATCAAATTTTGGAATATAATTGATTTTTTAAAAAGTCTAAATAGATTTTGCAATTTCAAAATAAAAAGGGACTTAAATTTATTATAATGGGGGTACAAAAGAAAAGGCCGTTTCCCTCTTGGAGTCCAATTACTTTTTTTGGCCCCCTTAATTCAGTAATTAAAAAAAAAAAAAAGTCCCCTATTACAAAATCATGTTTTATAATTTTATCCCTTCGTCGTAATTTGGATTGAAAGGATTGAAAATTCATTATCATTAATTACTATATCTGACATTAAGAGAGTTGAGGGTTGGAACAAACGTATAACACGAATTCTTGGAATTCCTTGGGGATTCTTGATTGGTGCTGAGCTAGTAATATTGATATTAAATATTAATATTAATTATTATATCAAATTTGATGAAGCTTCTGCATAATTTCCTTCGGATTGAGCGGACATCCGTTATTTATTTGTCCCCCTGAGATTCTTTTAGTTACTAAATTTACATAAGTTTGTAAAATAAAAAATTTAATTTAATCCATTTTTATTTATTATTTTTAAATGCTTACATTATATTTTAGTATATCAAGTTAATCAAAATCAACTATACTATTATATAACTTCACAATTTTTTGAGTGTAAGTCTCAAATTAAATTAAACTCTATTACAACTTAATTTATTAAAAAAAATTAAAAGATAACATATAAATAGATAAACGATGGTAAAAGATTTTAGAATTATAATTTTGGTCAAATTTTTTATTTAATTCGTCCCCCACCAAAAAAATTTTATGATTCCGCCACTGCACATCATGACTTTTTCTTCTCTAGAACCTAACCTTTCATAAATAGAGCCAGAGAAACGTTTAAAGCTTAGCTCCGTTTAATATTCAAATTTAAATTCAACTAAACTATACTTTTTCATTCTAATTTTTGTTTTTTTCCTGAAAGTTAACAAAATTATAACTAGTTTTGAAAATTAACAACTCAACTTAAAAATTTCATCTACAACTAGTGTTGTTTGCAAGGATATAGATGCCGTTTCTTGACGATCCAAGATGACAACCCTCGTTGCCTGTATGCCTTCTAGGCACGTTTGCTATTCAACCATTGCATATAAAATAATATTTTTATTTTTTTGAAAGCTATTGTTACATATATTATATATTCACGTTTGAATCTTTATATTTGAAGATGCTGTTAAGATTTTGGCTTAATAAAAGGGAGCTTAGTCCCATATCAGAAAGGAAGAAAGAGTTGTGAAGGCTATATAAAAGGAACCAAATGTTTAGTTTTTAATCGTCCCATTTAAAAATACTTCAAGCATTATATTTTAACTCTAATTAAATTTTTCTTGTTTCTTATATATATTTTTTTTAATGTAGAAGGGTTTCTTATATTTTTTAGTGGAGAAAGTTGTGGGTATACTGTAAGTGTATTGGGGTCGTCGGGGTGAGAAAAAATCTCTGTGATTGTATAAATTCTTGTTTGATCTCAAGGGGTGGTTTTGGAGATTCAATTTTTCCAACAGATGCAAATGCTACAAAAACTAAATTTAATTTAAATTATTATAATTTGAGTTTACGTATTTGTTTATGTACTATTAGAATGAAAAAAAATCATTAGAAGAGATTTTTTTTTCTCTCTATTACTTTTTTTACTCAACTTTTTAAGTTTTTCAAGTTGTCTTAAACAAAGAGATACATTAGATGAATTATCTTATGTTATCTTTAATAATGTTCAAGTGGTAGACCGAGATTAATACATTAATATTACTAGTTAAAGAGCACATGTGAGCTAATTCTATAATGAAATTAATAGTGTTATACATTTTTAATTAGTTAACATAAAGCTTTAAGGATAATATTTGGATATTTTCCACAAAAGAAGCAAAAAAATTAATAACCAACTATAAGATAGATCTCATTAAGAATCTTGTCAATAAAACCTAGTGGAAAAATCTAACAAGGGTGGCTTTTGGCGGTCTTTTCTAATGTTAGTTTGTTTGTTATGTTTTCAAGAAATACGTACTATACATACAATAAGGACAATTCTGTCATTCACTCTATTTATAAAACATATAATTTTTGAGGACTACAAACGCATTATTACTAAGATATAGTCCTTGAAGTAATTATCTGAGATCAAATTATTATTGATTCATTTATAAGTTATTTATTATCATTATTATATTTTTGAGTTGTGGCTTTGAAATGGATCACCCAACAGGCTGGCTATGGATAGCCACTCAGCTATTAGGTAGCTATATGCTCAAGTAGCGAAACATTTACTATTTTCTTTTACTTGTGCACAGAAATATATTTTTTTGCCAAGAAAGTGACTCACGGAAAAGCAGCTACATATTGGACAGGATAAGATTATTGATCAAATAATATAACGCGTAGTTCCTAATATTTCCATGCCTTGACTTGATTTATTTATTATTATTATTATTATTTTTTAAAAGTAAAACACTCCACTGTATAAATCGACTGTAGTGCTATTCTTAGTCAGAATTTATGTTATTTAAAAACATAAAAGTACGTGAAACCAGTTAGATTGCCTAGCTAGCAATGATGATAAAGTCATGTAATCATACAAAGACGGACAATAAGGAAGAAAAAGCTGATTATTGATAGGTTAAAGTGAAAATGCGTAACAAGTGGCTTCATCACCATGAGATGTTTAGAAGAATGGTTCCTTTTAAATAGTGAAACGCTGATGTAATCCAGATATTATAGATGAATCTATATAAAAATGTCTATTTTTTTTATTTTTTGTACTTTACTTTTTTATTCGTGCGCAACACGTTAAATCAACTCTAAATGATGGATTACATTAATAATCGATGCTAAATTGATCATCAGACCTTAATACAAATTGATTGTAGATTTAACCATGTACAATCAACCTAGCTAGAACAGTTTAATTCTCTTTACCAAAAGCAAAGCAAGAGTGTCTCAAGACAAAGCAAGATATATGTGTTCTTATGTTGAACCTGAAGCATAGCCTCAGAAATTACTAAGAAAAAGGACGTGTAATTCGGATAAGTTAGAAATGAATATAAGTTTGAGATATTTCGAAATAAAGGTACTGTTTCATTGCTCTAGATTTAGGAAATTATTAAAATAACAGAAAAGAAAAAATACAAAATTTCTTATCAGATCAATCAACAAAATAAGAAACCTTTGACCAATATCAAAAAATGAAAACATAAAAATTGAATTCCCACCCAAACTATATTTTCTTTTGTAGGTATATATGTTAAGCAATTAGTAAGCACGTAGACAACCTCAGTTCTCACAACAAACCACTAGTATAAGAAACTCCTGTCTGAGGCACCCAGTTATCAGCAAGCAAGAAACTGGACAACGTGAAATTGGCAGCATCAGTTGGGTTAATCACATGATAACCAGGCCATGTGACTCTTTTAGTAGTCTCCGATCCCGGTCCTGTGTTGTCATGCTCTGCATAGTACAACGTGTTCAATGCATAATCTCGGTTCCATTCACGCCAACCAATGGGATCGACAACGCTATCAATGTAAGACTGCATGTAAACCGTCCTCGAGTACTCCTTCCACGGCCTCCCCAGATAAGTCTTGGCGCCGCCGTTGCTGGATGCCAAATCGTCGGCCGCTTTGATGTACAGTTGTGTATTGAAGTGCCAGTGTTTTGATTGGGGTCCGTCCTGCCTTGAGCTGTGATGGCGTTGAATTGTCCTGTCATGGGAAGGCGGGCATATAAGTTGCAACCTTGGAATACGACTGCAGCGTTTCCAAAGATGAAGTCGACGGTGCCGTAGACGTCGCATTCTCTATAGAATTGTCGGAGAGAATGGGTGTAGAGAGTGTCTTGGTAGCCTTCGAAGCTGCATCTATAGAAGGTGGATAGATCGGCGTCGTTTCTAACAGCGACTGCCTGGTGCTTGCTTGGCCCTGCCGTGTTCCGGAAGGTTATGTTCATAGCAACAAAACCGGGTCCAACGACGGCTGCAGAAAATGATAGAAGTTACAAGAATGATTTCGATACAAAATGCAGTCACAAATATTGTTCTCAACAATTATTCATTGATGATTGGAAATTTTCGTCTAATATAATTGCATTCCTAGCGTTTTTAATCTGCATTACTACTGTATTAGTCCTGACTGTTTTATCATAACAATGTTTGTATCAATCGATTATTTAAATACGAATAAATATATTAAGAGTCTAAAAATTATTAATTACATGATAATTTCTAATTCACTGACTAATACGTCAATATAATTTAGAATAACCTAAATTTAAATGACCTGTACCAAAATGTGATCAATAACTTTAAAGGATAACGAACTTTAACCTGGTTTTAGCTTTAATCTGTTTCGAACTATATATTATAAAAAATAAGTGCACTTTCTAGCTCACAAGAATATATACTAGTTAAAATAATCAATATTCTGGACCATTTTAAGAATCGGTTTTTGAGTTCTTACCAAATGTTGCGGAGTTGAATGTTGTCCATCCATCAACAACGCTTCGGTTGCCGCTGATGACCGTCTGATTGATACCATCACCGATCATCATCAAGTACTTCTTCTTCTTTTCAATCGATACATACTCTTCGTAAACCCCGGCCTTGACGTATATCACGAAGTACCCTTTTGAAGCTGCAGAGTTATTAGGAGCCGCGCAATGGCATCATTAATGGTGGTGAAGTTTCCAGAACCATCCTGACTCACAGTCACCACATCCCTGATCACCACTTTGTCCTTCATATCCGCTGCTTCAAATAATTTCCTCTGAGTTACCGACTCGTACAAACCACGTCTGACTAAGCTCGACACTCCGACTGGAAAACGCTCATTAAGTTTCCTCTGATTGAATTGCCTTGTGAATTCCCTCTTAGGAACCCAACCTTTGGTGAAGAGAGCAAGAGAGACACTGTACAACTTAGTGTCGTTCGCCACGGGTACTAAAATATCATTTTTCACATTCCCGGACGAAGAAGCTAACTGCAGGCCGTCCCAGCAAGTCTGTTGGTTGGTCAAGATGGCGCTGAGCATCGTCTGAACATCGTCGGTTTTCCACATCGGTAGATCACCGCGTGTTGCGTTGATGGTTCCGAACGAGCTCATCAAGTAATCCACATTTAGGCCCGCGAGGAACTGGCAATCCTCGAGGGCGGCGATTTCGGAGTTAGAAAGAAAAGCACGGCCTCGAAGATAACGGTTCACAAGTCTTTGGAATTGGAAGGTTTGGGCTAAGGATTTCAGGACCGAAAACCTTGCGTATTCGTAGATATTGGCTGTCCTGTTTGGTAAGAGGGATTTGCAAGAAGATGGATATGGGGTGAAGTTGCAAATGGTTTCCGGTGGGTCGAGCCTTTTCGGAGGCAGCCGGTGATATGCAAGGGATGAAGTGGCTAAGAAGTGAAGAGTAAGAATTGAAAACAAAAGTTTTGTGACAAGGAGGAGTTTGGAATCCATGGCTTTGTACTAAATGAATCAAGAGTGGTTCTTCTTTTTTTTGTTTGGGAAGTTTAAGATATGTAGTTGTTAAAGTGAATGTTTTGTTTGTGTGACAACTTAAAGGATTTTAGATCCTTTTATAGGGAAGAGTTTGTGTGACCAATTAAGTGGACTCAATTACGGAGTGGGTTTGGCGCCAATCGCTTATTGGTGATATATATATATATATATATACACACGCGTGTGTGTGTGTAAAATATAAAGATGTCAACTGATATTGAGAAACTCCTCCTTCCGCGGTTTGACTCAAATTTGGCAAATTGCATCGAGTTTTGAAGTAGAGAAACATTGACCAAGTTTATATATATATATATATATATATGGGGTCAAATATCATATGCTTCACGGGGGAAAAAAAGTGTTTTATCTTCGCGTAAATATTTGTTTGAGAAGATGATCGCGTTTTATTGCAACTTGGCCCTTCCCCGAACTTGAAATATATGTTAATGTAAGCGTTAACTTGATAGTGTTTAGAGCACCATGGCATATATTAACATTTTCTTTGTCAAAATAATTTTCTACTTAAAGCGCGTTTACTAAACTTTAAAATTATTAAAACGCAGATCAACATTTCCTCTTTAATGTCTCCTGAATTTAATGACAAAAATCCTATTAATGTATGTAATAACTATAATATATTTTGATCTAATTAAATTAATTAATTATTTGTTTTATAATGTACGTAATAACTATAGAATATTTGATATATATTATTTAATTATTTGTTTTATGTTCTTTGCCAGCTATAGGCTTTTGTTTTGCCGAGCCACTCTTGAGGAGTGTTTTCGTATTAAAGATTTGTTGGCAACTTATGAGAGAGCTTCGGGTCAATCCATTAATATGAAAAAATCGGCTATACTTTTAGTAGGAATGTTCGGGCGGGGCTTAAGGAGTCTATACAGCAAGCTTTGGGTTTGGGATCGACTCAATCTCATGATAAATATTTGGGTCTTCTGACGTTAATAGGCAGGGCGAAGAAAGAAGCTTTTCGGGCCATCAAAGAACGGGTCTGGAACAAGAAGAAACTCTGGCATGGGAAGATGTTTTCCATTGGTCGCCGTGAGCTTCTCATCAAATCGATTGCTCAATCGATGCCCACTTACACTATGAGTGTGTTCCGTCTCCCAGCTTCTCTTTGTGAGGATCTCCAAGCTTTGGTGGCGTAATTCTGGTGGGGTAGTGAAGGTGATATTAAGAAACTCCATTGGTGGAGATGGGAAAAACTTTGTTCCGAAAGGAGGAGGGCGTCTTAGGCTTTCGAGACATCTCGGCCTTTAACCAAGCTTTAGTTGCAAAGCAATGTTGGAGAATCTTGCAGCAACGGATTCTCATTTGGTCCAAGTTCTCAAAGATAAGCAATTCAAAAGTGTAGATTTTCTGGACGTTGAGCCTAATGGTGGGTGTCTTACATGTGGAGAAGCATTTTATGGGGTCGAGACGTTGTCAAACTCAGACTTCGTCGGCGTATTGGCGACGGCCGATCTACTCGTGTGTTTGCAGATCCGTGGCTACCCAGACCTACTTCATTTCGCACCATTATCCACCCTGAGGAAGGTACGTAATCAACACTTGATAGTGGCGGATTTGATTACCAATGGACCTTGTTCCTGGGATTTGAAAAGGATTAATCAGGTACTATATGGTTAGTTGATCATGATCCTGTCAAATGCATCCCTTTGGGAGATAGCAACGGCGGTGATAAATGGATTTGGCATTATGACTCTAAAGGTCGTTACAATGTGCGCTCGGGGTATCGAATTGTTATGGATTCAAGAAGACACACTTGTTCCTCTAACCCGAATCCGGATATACATTGGTGGAGGAGATTATGGAGTTTGCACGTTCCACTGAAAATTCCGCTATTCATTTGGCATGCGTTCCACGGCATTATTCCAACGATGAACTCTTTGAATCGAGGGGGAATTAAGTGCGATCGGGTCTGCCCACGATGCAATGATCAAGTGGAAACGATTTCTCATGCACTTTTGGAATGCCCTGTTTGAAAGGAGGTTTGGCAGATATCTTGGTTCTGGGATTCAATTGCTAACAAAGTGGAAATTCTCTTTGAGGATTGTCTCAGAACTTTGGCTATGGAACTCTCTGTTGATGTTTTTGCTTTATTTTGTTGGCTTGCTTGGAAATGTTGGGGTGAAAGAAGAAACAAGGTTATTCATGGAGGGGAGGCTAGTGATCCTCAGAGTGTTCTTGACTTTGGAATTGTTAGGCCCCTAAACTGTAATACCCGAAACTTTTATGGCTTATGATTCCTGTAGAAATAAGGAAAACCTAAGTCTGAATCAAGATTGGAATGGAATAACAGTATAAGTTTGAGTTCTCATTTAACTAGTAACGAGACTCAACAATAGACTACTTAGCCAAGTATAAGGCGTTTTAAGGAAAATGGCGTGATGAAATTTCATAATTTCATGTTGGTCAAAGTTTGACCAAGAAAGTCAAAATTGACTAAAAAGTCAATGGATTGACTAAGAACAGTCAAATGTATGACTGTACAGTAATTGGAAAAGCAGTATTGGAAATATACTGCGAAAATTGTCTTTTCGGACAAGATAGCTAGAATAAGCTATGAGACCAGCCTAGAAAAATCAAGCACACTAAGTTGGATATCAAGGGTCAGATGGCTTAAGGAAATAAGAAAAATTTTATACAGTCCGTTTTTACACAGATGAATTTTGGACTGTAGTACAGTATAAAAATACTGTGTTTAAGCAAACACAGTATTAGAAATATCTGTGTAGCAGAAAAATGGACTGAATATTAAGGAAAAGCCAAACGGGGCTTAATATGGATGACATCATCCTATCCTTAATTTATGACATCATAATTGGATTAAATAAGCTTGGAAAGAAAACCAAGAACTCTCTAGAACAAGATGTCATGGCCGGCCACCTCAGGGACAAAAATGCCAAAATTTTATCTTTAGGGGTTAAAGTGAAAATTTTGGAAAATTGATGATGTAAGCGAAGTGATGTCATCAAGATGATGTCATCAAGGTGAGATAAGCTTGGCTTGTTCACCAAGAAAGCAACCGGCCACCTAGGGGCATTTTTGTAAGAATTTTCACTTTTGGGGCAAAAGTGCAAATTTTGGAAATTTGGTGATGTAAACAATGAGGTAAGCGATGATGTAAGCCATGATGTCATCCCTTGCTTGCTCTCCAAGTCTTGGCCGGCCACCTTGACACCTAGCATGCCAATTGCATTATTTCCTCTAAGTTTAGGGGCTAAAATGCAAATTTTGAAAAGTTTGCATTGCCTATAAATAGGGGTGGCATTTAAAAAAAAAAAAAAATCAGAAAAAGCAGCCAAACTCTTGCCATTCTTCTGCAGAAAAATCCGAGAGAGAGAGGAGGAGAGAAACCAAGAGAGAACCAAGAGAAAAGTTGGAAAAAGCCAAGGGAGGCTAGTTAGTGTGCATGTTCGGTTTCAAGCTAGAAACCAAGGACAAATCTGGAAATTTTGGACCCAATTTCTGGACAGTGGCCGTGCATGGGAGAGGAAGAAAAGGGAGGGAGATTTCGGTTTGCATACCCTAACCCATCCCTAGGGTTAGCTAAGGTAAAACTCCCTCAAACCCTAACATCTTTTCCATGCAAGTTAGATGGGATATTTAAGTGTATTTCCATGTTGATTTGTATGAGCATAAGCTCACTTTAATTTTCTGCCCTAGTCATGATTTTAGGGTATATGCTTGATTAGTTAGGGTTCTTGGTTTGGTAGTTCCAATATTGCATGTTAAGTGTTTGTTATGTTGATTAGGGTTTATGTGCTTGATGCATGATGTGAATTTTAATTTGCATGGTGATGTTCGAAATTGTGATTAAAGAAATTTACGCTAGAAAGCCGCTGCATGTGTGTATTAGAGCTCCCGCGGTGGCTGGTCGAGCTAGATTCCACGTCTAGGACGTAAAACGAATTCTAAACCGAAAACTGCCAGTTCGGGTGCCAACTGGCCAGTTTCGGGAAAAGTGAAATTTGAGGCCTTTAGAGGCCGAACTGGGTAAAACATAAAACATAAAAGTTGTTCAGGAGGGTTTTTCCTAGGGGACAGCTCGGGCAGAATCTCAAAATGAGACTCCAATGGTCTCTGTTTTTACAAAAATCCGTGGCTGGTCTGCCCAGACCCAGTTTACAGGATCAGCCAGTTTCAAACAAAAACTGGTGCAAATACAAGCAGAACTGGATTTTTCTCAAAACACGAAAGTTTTAGGATTTTTCAAGATCTAAAACTTTCGTGAAGACAAGTTTTTCAAAATCGGAATGGATTTTTAAACTGACACGGATTTCTAAAGAGTGTGCAGGAAACAAGAAATTCCTGCACAGGATTTTCTAAAACAATACAGGAAAACTGTATTTTTGCACCAACACCAATGTTTTAACTATGGGAACTGTCCCAAAGGCAGTTTTCAACAGTTAATAATTTTTACAAACCCTACTCCAGAAAATACGATTTTTCATATGTTAAACAAATGATTTTAAAACCTAAAAGGTTGAATTTTCCAAAGAAATGTAAGAATGGATTTTTTTTACCCAAAAGTTGTCTTACTTTTGGTAACAAGACAATGATAGATGGTAACCGGGAAGGATACCCGAGTTACTGGACGGGGTCCAAAGCCCAAGGTTGACTTAGGATAATTGGACTAAGATTGACTACTCAAGGGTTACTCAAGGTAACCCAACAAGGTATTGAAATTGGGTTTGATCTTAAAACCCAAAAGATTATGAATAAAAATGACAAGGCATAGGTTAGGATAATAACCTAACCCTATTCATATATAATTGGGATTAATACCCAAGGTTACCTTATGTAACCAAGTAAGTCATCATGAGTTTATAGGAGGGACATATGACTAGGGTTACAAAGGCTAAAGTTACTATTAAAGGTTGGTTAAGGATACCAACATTGCATGAAAAGATTTACGGTAAGATAGGCTAATCCTTATCTTACACCCTAATTGAAACAGGAATAGAACCTGTCGATGTACCTTGACGGAACATTAGGTCAAGTTTCAAGAGCATAGGAAACCAGGTAAGTACAGACCTCACCTGTAGTATGGAAAAATAGTAAAAGCTATTTTCAAGTATACATGTTATGCTATGCTATGCTATGCTATGCCATATTATGATATGCTATGCTATGCCATGTTATGCTATGTTATGATATGTAATGCCGTGCGATGATATGCTATGACATGTAATGCCATGTTTTCTAAAAATATCATGGTTTTAAAAAAAAAAAATGCCACGTTGTGGCAAATGTTAAGAATGATGTGACATGGTGACATCATGAAGCATGTTCACTAATATTGAACCACATGGTAAGATAAATCAAGTAAGGTGTCGTACCAACCTCCCGTGATCGAGGAGGCTACATGTTCAAAACCAGTTGTGACATTTACCTCTCGTTGATGCGTGAGGGTCACGTTATAATTCCCAGAACTGTTAGGGCCTTGCAAAC
The DNA here is from genome assembly GCA_025413025.1 of Ficus hispida. Taxonomy (NCBI): domain Eukaryota; kingdom Viridiplantae; phylum Streptophyta; class Magnoliopsida; order Rosales; family Moraceae; genus Ficus; species Ficus hispida. Next base: position 8,807,789 of record CM046370.1, on the reverse strand, counting down.
CCTAGCTTTGTCTGGAGGCTGCGCGCTTTTGGTACGTACACTAGGGGCCCACATGTTGAGACAAGATAAAGAGATCAAGATTGAGTCTATAATAAATCATAAGACATTCAATCGATCATAAATGGATCATGCATATGTTACAAGATGATTTGCATGTTTTTTTTTAGATGTTTGAAATGTTTTTGTGAGATATGTTTGTACTTGCTGGGCGAAAGCTCATCTGTATATTTCATACTGTAGGTAAGATGCCTGCAGCTTTACTTGGTGGGCCATGGAGACGATGGAGCGAGTAAAGGGCGGTGTGGGATACCACTACGCAAGATTTTCCGCAAATGTTTTTAATTATGAAGTTGTATGTGTATGAAATGTTTCCAAGGTCCGATTTAAAAGGTTATGGTGACCTTATAATCGGTATAGCAAGTTATGGGTAGGCATGATGAAGTTTACCCATAAGCACAAGTTTAGTTTCGAGTTATGATTTTTAAAAATAAAATATAAAGTTTAAGTTAAAAAAAAAAAAAAAAAAATTTATCCTGAAATTTTCGGTAAAACAAAGATTTAAGTTAAGCAAGTATGGTAACGACCCACTTTTACGTAGTCGGCTCTACGTAGATTTTCGGGGCGTTACATGAACAACCTCAACGAAGTGTTGGTTCGGAGTTATGGCAATACCCTCTGACTGGGTTCTTTAAGTTGAATGTGGATGCTGCGGTAATACCAGGGTCAAATCATATTGGTGTTGGAGCTGTCATTTGTAATGATAGTGGACTTGTCTGTGGTGCTTTGGCTAAGTTTATTGATGGAAGGTTTTCTGCTTTCTTGGCTGAGTGCATTAATTGCTCTTCGTGAGGGGTTGAAACTTGCCCAGGAGCTAGAGATAGATGGCCTTGTAGTGGAAACTGATGCCACCAATGTTGCCTCTGCCATTCATGGTGATTTGGAGCTGTCAGTAGAATGCCCTATTTTGGATGATATTCCATCCTTGCTCGATCATTTGCGGCAGCCAGTGGTGAATCATGTTCGGCGCAATCCCAATCAAGTAGCCCACCTTTTGCTTCTTTTGGCTTTAATTCTAAAAATCCGTTTGGTGAATGAGTTGAGTTTGAGATAAGATGAAATTTTTAAGTTTGAATTGGGTTCACTTTTTAAAAAGTAATTGTAAACTTTATTGATTTTTCAGAAAAAATCAAAAATTGAGATGAAAAATTTGAGTTGAGTTTGAGTTGAGTTGTATCACCAAACAGACCCTAAATGTTTTCACGTTTGGATTCATGAGACCCTCTATATTATCGAATGCTTTTTTCTTTTGACATTAATTAATAAAGACATCAGTTTTCACTTTAAAAAAAAAATCACTACGAGTAGAATGTAAGGATTCCGTTTCTTTTATTTCCTATATTATGTGGGATCCACAATTGTATTATTCAGTTTTTTTGTTTTAAGGAAATTATTCAGTTTGTTAGCAAACGCATAGTTAGCAGATTAGAAGAAAAATCGCTTCTTATTTTCTCACAACTTTTTTTTCTCTCTCTCTTTCATATTATATAAATACTTCTCTAACTCCGTAGTTTCAGTCTTTCGAGGCATATGATATGTCTCTTCTTATACATCCATTTTAAGGATATCAATTTTATTCTCTACTTAATTTAATCTACATTAAGGGCTTGTTTATACTAGACTATGAAATCCAACGTTGGCCAAGCTTTTCATAGTTAGGATCTTCTGTGTTTGTACGATGTAGGGATTTTTTATTTTATTTTTTTTGAGAACGGTGATCCCTGGTATTCGCTCCTAATAAAGCAGGGATGGGGGATTATTAACAGGTTTACGACAGAAATGGGATATATTTTTGTTCCCGAATCGAGGTAAGGGATGAGAACAATGAGAACACTCTTATCCCCAAATTTAAGAAAAAGAATATGATTTATTTTTATTATTTATTTTATTATTAATCTTAGTACTTATAATTGTTCTCTATATAAATTTTGTTGGAATTTGATTTCTTTTATGAGATCATTCAACTTAAAATTGAATTAGGATACATATGAACTTATTTTTTGTTTCCAACTTATTAAAATATTAGCTATGATCTATAGTGTGGATTGGGATTGGTATTAAGAAGATACCCCAATAGGAATTCCCCGACTCTGCCACTACTTCTCTTTAGGTATGATAGAGATTGTTTTAAAAGACGAGAAAGGGAACATGGTAGCATTCCTCGACCTCACCTCATTCCCATCCTAGTGTGACCCTTGTTAATTTAGATGCTGATCTACATACAGCGGCCATTCCTAAACAAAGATAAACAATTTTTGGACTTAAAAAATAACATTAATTTGAATCGTCAAACAATTCGCACAATTATTTCAGCAATTCGAGTGGCACTTAATTTCTTAAGGTTCAACAACTGTTTCTCCAATGTTAAATATGTTTGTGGTAACGAGAAAGAAAATTTTAATTACTCTTTATGTTTTAACCACTTAGCATTTAGGACAAATGATTAAAAGCGTAAAGTTGGTAAATGAAAAAAAACTAAAAAACAAATTCATTTCGTGATTCACTGGAGTATATGAGACGGCAATAAAATAGTAAAAGGGCAGAAAAAGGAAGAAGAAAAACAGATTCTCAATGGTAATTGCAACAGCTAGGCTAGTAGCAAAACAAATTGGTAGGTTTGAAATTCTGTCGAACTAATCAGCAGTTTAAATTGTTTAGTTAGTTACTTAACTACCAATTTTTCAGTGAGTCACACACCAAGTTTCTTGATGATAAATGCAAAGGCGAAAAGCAAGAGATATGGAAAATGATTGGTAGGCCATATTTATTTTTTAAAAAATAAAATAAAAAAAATTGAGAACATTAATTTTAATCTTAATTTTTAATTACCAGAATTTAAAATAGGATGAAAGTACATAAACTCAAGTAGCATAAGAATGGTCTCTGAATTAAAAATATATATATATATATATCATTCACTTTTATTTCATATGATGTTTTACATATCTCGACACTCCTAATTTATTATCTCAAGAAAATAGAAGTAAAACAGCATTCTTACAAAAATAAGTGCAGTACATAGTAAGATTTAAAATATCTAAAGTAAATAACAGAATTTGTATTAGGTAAACAACGTATTTATAATAGTAAATATTTACCTAATAAATTTATTTTTTACTCTAAATATTTTTAAAACTTACTATTTATTTACCAATGCTATTAATTATTTATCCCTTTATTTCATCGCACTCGCGCGTGCATATATGGAAAAATATATGTATAGCCATAAGTTTATTCTAATCAAAACACAGAAAAACATTAAATCTTTGCGAAATCAATTGTAAGCTTTCCATCGTGGGCCTTTCTGTAGAAGTGCTTGACGTAATCTGAGTACAAAACTGGTTTGTAGATGGGTTTCTCTCCGGTGGTAGCAAGCACTTCAGGCAAGGGAGAGATGATATCTGTTGGCCTTGGGTTGACAAATATGGGAACTGAGATCCTGTTGCTGGCACCATTAGCGGCGACTCTATGCTCAATACTTCTGTATCGCCCGTTACTGAATATTTGCAGCGCATCGCCTATGTTGATAACAAGAGACCCTTTTACGGGTGGGACATGAACCCAACTGTCTTTAGCCTCAACTCGCACGTAAAGCCCGCCGATATCGTCTTGAAGGAGAACCGTAAATGTGGACACATCGGAGTGGCGACCGACTCCCACAGTGAGCTCCGGATTCGGGCAAATAGGATAGTAATTAAGGTTAATCCTCCTTGAACCTGACAGAAGCTTTTCCTTCTCACTATCTATTTCAGTCACATTTAGCCCCTTCATTAGCACACTTAACAATTGGTTTATAATCTTCTGGCTCTGATTCATATATTCTAACACTTGATCCCTGAAAAAGGTAATGTAATATGCAAAAGATTATTGGCATATTAAAAAAAAAAAAAAGAATGCACTCCTGTCCGACAGCCTGAAAGGATCGGCAATTGTAACATCCTATTTTACATATTGTAGCAACTAGTTGATTTATATATAATTTTCTATTTAGAATCCGGTGATCTTAGGACTAGTATGTGAATATGCGAACATCATAATTATAATTAATAAATCGTAATTAGTTAGTATGCATGAGTTAACTCTTTTCTTACCTGCAAGCAGAGGGCCACAGCCTAGAGGCCTCTTCCTCGTTGACATAAAAGAGACTGAGGTAATCTTTCCATTCTAAAGCCTTCTCCACTTGAGGAATGAAGCTGGTGGTGTATCGAACATTGTTGGACACCGTATTCTCTTTGGAATACTTGTTCTTCTCCTCAGCAGGCAAGTCAAAGAACCGGCATGTCGCCTCTTTGACATTATCAAGGACTTCGATGGGCACGCCATGGTTGATGATCTGAAAGAAACCCCATTTCTCCGCGGCATCCCAAATGGACGACGCCACTTTAGGATCGTCCCAATTTGAGACGTCGATGATCGGAATAGACTCTCCGACCATGACGTTGTTCATAGTCCTCTCTTCAAGTGGTTGGATGTACTGTTTGGGGATGGTTTTGATGCCGGTTTCTGAGAGACCCTTTACCCCATTGCCTTTGTTTATGACAAAGTCCGTGACATGATCGGTGGCGTAGAGAAACGTCGTACTGGTTGTGGTGGCCATTGATTGGAATGAGAGAGCTTTGTATTTAGAACGAATATATGGTGAAGAGTTAGGAGCTTAAGGAGAGATGAAGAGAGAATTTTATGCTTGTGTGACTTTACAAGCCATGCACAAGAGGGGTATTTATAGTGTGGCAACTCTCAAATTACTATAAGAAAATAAAGAGAAAAAGACAGAAGGGTAAGCATATTCGTCCCTTCTAAGAAGAAGGCGAATTCTCCGGTCATCATAAAATTTGTACAAGTCATTTCAACATTTGCGGCCAGGGGTTATAACGCAAATTAAAACCTACCCTCACGGCCGTATCCTCATGCAATGGGAACGTTCGTTGGGATGAAGTGGATGTAAAGAAAAATAAAAAATATTACCCATGTACCGTAATATTATATTTAACTGGTAGTAAAGAAGAGGCTCGTCAATAATGGCCCTATCTTCGGGTTGAGGAAGGTGGCATATAATCTCACGTGTCCTTGAATTCCAGGCCTACTAATGAGCTTTTACCAAGTCTTTAGTGTCAGGTGACACTTTCGTATATACACTCCAAAAACACAAATCACAATATTTTTATGCAATTAAATATCATTTTTAATCACAAATCTGTATTTAGTACAAAATCTTGTTATAATTACGGTCTTGTTTGGGGCACTTTCCCAAACGATGGAACACCGTATGGTTTCTAAATGGGTGTTTGGGGTCTTTTGGGTTTCCATAAGTATTTTCAGAAATTTATTATTTCACAATTTTTTAATAAAAATAAAAAATATGCATATCAAAATATTTCTTTTTCTAATTATTTTTCCATTAAACACAAAACTCCAAAACAATTTTTTTTTAAGTTTTTACTTCAAATCCATATTTTCAAAACTCATCTCAACTTTAAAAGTTTCAACAGCAAAACCTCATATCCAAAAGTCCCTCTCAAACGGACCTAATTGACCATTTGGATCATTGTTTGAAAAGGGACATGGAGCCAAATAGCATATTTTAGGGTAGGAAATGAAAATAATAGCTTAATCTTAAAAATATGGAAAATTATGGCATTTTTCCTTTCAAAATGTCGGAACTACCCCCATCTTTGCCCATATGCCATCTTGTACTAGACATGGTTAAAACTCTCTTTTTTTTATCCGCTGCCATAATTTGACTGTTATCCTTATCTGTCTCCAAGAATAGCTTCCGTTTGGCTTACAGCCTCAGAAATGACCCGAGTCTGACCAGACATCCTCATTTTGGTCAAATTTTTTATTTAATTCGTCCCCTACCAAAAAAAATTTATGATTCGCCACTGCACATCATTAACTTTTTCTTCTCTGGAACCTAACCTTTCATAAATAGAGCCAGAGAAACATTGTAGAGCTTAGCATCCGTTTAATATTCAAATTTAAATTCAACTAAACTATACTTTTTCATTCTAATTTTTGTTTTTTTTTCCTGAAAAGTTAACAAAATTATAACTAGTTTTGAAAAATTAACCAACTCTAACTAAAAATTTCACCTACAACTAGTGTTGTTTGCAAGGATATAGATGACGTTTCTTGATGATCCAAGATGACAACCCTCGTTGCCTGTATGCCTTCTAGGCACGTTTGCTATTCAACCATTGCATATAAAATAAATATTTTTATTTTTTTTGAAAGCTATTGTTACATATATTATATATTCACGTTTGAATCTTTATATTTGAAGATGCTGTTAAGATTTTGGCTTAATAAAAGGGAGCTTAGTCCCATATCAGAAAGGAAGAAAGAGTTGTGAAGGCTATATAAAAGGAACCAAATGTTTAGTTTTTAATCGTCCCGTTTAAAAATACTTCAAGCACTATATTTTAACTCTAATTAAATTTTTTCTTGTTTCTTATATATATATTTTTTTAATGTAGAAGGGTTTCTTATATTTTTTAGTGGAGAAAGTTGTGGGTATACTGTAAGTGTATTGGGGTCGTCGGGGTGAGAAAAAATCTCTGTGATTGTATAAATTCTTGTTTGATCTCAAGGGGTGGTTTTGGAGATTCAATTTTTCCAACAGATGCAAATGCTACAAAAACTAAATTTAATTTAAATTATTATAATTTGAGTTTACGTATTTGTTTATGTATTATTAGAATGAAAAAAAATCATTAGAAGAGATTTTTTTTTCCTCTCTATTACTTTTTTACTCAACTTTTTTAAGTTTTTCAAGTTGTCTTAAACAAGGAGATACATTAGATGAATTATCTTATGTTATCTTTAATAATGTTCAAGTGGTAGACCGAGATTAATACATTAATATTACTAGTTAAAGAGCACATGTGAGCTAATTCTATAATGAAATTAATAGTGTTTACATTTTTAATTAGTTAACATAAAGCTTTAAGGATAATATTTGGATATTTTCCACAAAAGAAACAAAAAAATTAATAACCAACTATAAGATAGATCTCATTAAGAATCTTGTTAATAAAACCCAGTGGAAAAATCTAACAAGGGTGGCTTTTGGCGGTCTTTTCTAATGGTTACTTGTTTTGTTAATGTTTTCAAGAAATACGTACTATACATACAATAAGGACAATTCTAGTCATTCGACTCTATTTATAAACACAATATAATTTTTGAGTGATTACAAACGCATTATTACTAAGATATAGTCCTTGAAGTAATTATCTGAGATCAAATTATTATTGATTCATTTATAAGTTATTTATTATCATTATTATATTTTTTGAGTTGTGGCTTTGAAATGGATCACCCAACAGGCTGGCTATGGATAGCCACTCAGTATTAGGTAGCTATATGCTCAAGTAGCGAAACATTTACTATTTTCTTTTACTTGTGCACAGAAATATATTTTTTTGCCAAGAAAGTGACTCAACGGAAAAGCAGCTACATATTGGACAGGATAAGATTATTGATCAAATAATATAACGCGTAGTTCCTAATATTTCCATGCCTTGACTTGATTTATTTATTATTATTATTATTATTTTTTAAAAGTAAAACACTCCACTGTATAAATCGACTGTAGTGCTATTCTTAGTCAGAATTTATGTTATTTAAAAACATAAAAGTACGTGAAACCAGTTAGATTGCCTAGCTAGCAATGATGATAAAGTCATGTAATCATACAAAGACGGACAATAAGGAAGAAAAAGCTGATTATTGATAGGTTAAAGTGAAAAATGCGTAACAAGTGGCTTCATCACCATGAGATGTTTAGAAGAATGGTTCCTTTTAAATAGTGAAACGCTGATGTAATCCAGATATTATAGATGAATCTATATAAAAATGTCTATTTTTTTATTTTTTGTGCTTTACTTTTTTATTCGTGCGCAACACGTTAAATCAACTCTAAATGATGGATTACATTAATAATCGATGCTAAATTGATCATCAGACCTTAATACAAATTGATTGTAGATTTAACCATGTACAATCAACCTAGCTAGAACAGTTTAATTCCTCTTTACCAAAAGCAAAGCAAGAGTGTCTCAAGACAAAGCAGATATATGTGTTCTTATGTTGAACCTGAAGCATAGCCTCAGAAATTACTAAGAAAAAGGACGTGTAATTCGGATAAGTTAGAAATGAATATAAGTTTGAGATATTTCGAAATAAAGGTACTGTTTCATTGCTCTAGATTTAGGAAATTATTAAAATAACAGAAAAGAAAAATACAAAATTTCTATCAGATCAATCAACAAAATAAGAAACCTTGGACCAATATCAAAAAATGAAAACATAAAAATTGAATTCCCACCCAAACTATATTTTCTTTTGTAGGTATATATGTTAAGCAATTAGTAAGCACGTAGACAACCTCAGTTCTCACAACAAACCACTAGTATAAGAAACTCCTGTCTGAGGCACCCAGTTATCAGCAAGCAAGAAACTGGACAACGTGAAATTGGCAGCATCAGTTGGGTTAATCACATGATAACCAGGCCATGTGACTCTTTTAGTAGTCTCCGATCCCGGTCCTGTGTTGTCATGCTCTGCATAGTACAACGTGTTCAATGCATAATCTCCGTTCCATTCACGCCAACCAATGGGATCGACAACGCTATCAATGTAAGACTGCATGTAAACCGTCCTCGAGTACTCCTTCCACGGCCTCCCCAGATAAGTCTTGGCGCCGCCGTTGCTGGATGCCAAATCGTCGGCCGCTTTGATGGTACAGTTGTGTATTGAAGTGCCAGTGTTTTGATTGGGGTCCGTCCTGCCTTGAGCTGTGATGGCGTTGAATTGTCCTGTCATGGGAAGGCGGGCATATAAGTTGCAACCTTGGAATACGACTGCAGCGTTTCCAAAGATGAAGTCGACGGTGCCGTAGACGTCGCATTCTCTATAGAATTGTCGGAGAGAATGGGTGTAGAGAGTGTCTTGGTAGCCTTCGAAGCTGCATCTATAGAAGGTGGATAGATCGGCGTCGTTTCTAACAGCGACTGCCTGGTGCTTGCTTGGCCCTGCCGTGTTCCGGAAGGTTATGTTCATAGCAACAAAACCGGGTCCAACGACGGCTGCAGAAAATGATAGAAGTTACAAGAATGATTTCGATACAAAATGCAGTCACAAATATTGTTCTCAACAATTATTCATTGATGATTGGAAATTTACGTGTAATATAATCGTATTCCTAGCGTTTTTAATCTGCATTACTACTGTATTAGTCCTGACTGTTTTATCATAACAATAGTTTGTATCAATCGATTATTTAAATACGAATAAATATATTAAGAGTCTAAAAATTATTAATTACATGATAATTTCTAATTCACTGACTAATACGTCAAATATAATTTAGAATGACCTAAATTTAAATGACCTGTACCAAAATGTGATCAATAACTTTAAAGGATAACGAACTTTAACTTGGTTTTAGCTTTAATTTGTTTCGAACTATATATTATAAAAACGTAAGTGTACTTTCTAGCTCACAAGAATATATACTAGTTAAAATAAATCAATATTCTGGACCATTTTAAGAATCGGTTTCTGAGTTCTTACCAAATGTTGCGGAGTTGAATGTTGTCCATCCATCAACAACGCTTCGGTTGCCGCTGATGACCGTCTGATTGATACCATCGCCGATCATCATCAAGTACTTCTTCTTCTTTTCAATCGATACATACTCTTCGTAAACCCCGGCCTTGACGTATATCACGAAGTACCCTTTTGAAGCTGCAGAGTTATTAGGAGCCGCGGCAATGGCATCATTAATGGTGGTGAAGTTTCCAGAACCATCCTGACTCACAGTCACCACATCCCTGATCACCACTTTGTCCTTCATATCCGCTGCTTCAAATAATTTCCTCTGAGTTACCGACTCGTACAAACCACGTCTGAATAAGCTCGACACTCCGACTGGAAAACGCTCATTAAGTTTCCTCTGATTGAATTGCCTTGTGAATTCCCTCTTAGGAACCCAACCTTTGGTGAAGAGAGCAAGAGAGACACTGTACAACTTAGTGTCGTTCGCCACGGGTACTAAAATATCATTTTTCACATTCCCGGACGAAGAAGCTAACTGCAGGCCGTCCCAGCAAGTCTGTTGGTTGGTCAAGATGGGGCTGAGCATCGTCTGAACATCGTCGGTTTTCCACATCGGTAGATCACCGCGTGTTGCGTTGATGGTTCCGAACGAGCTCATCAAGTAATCCACATTTAGGCCCGCGAGGAACTGGCAATCCTCGAGGGCGGCGATTTCGGAGTTAGAAAGAAAAGCACGGCCTCGAAGATAACGGTTCACAAGTCTTTGGAATTGGAAGGTTTGGGCTAAGGATTTCAGGACCGAAAACCTTGCGTATTCGTAGATATTGGCTGTCCTGTTTGGTAAGAGCGATTTGCAAGAAGATGGATATGGGGTGAAGTTGCAAATGGTTTCCGGTGGGTCGAGCCTTTTCGGAGGCAGCCGGTGATATGCAAGGGATGAAGTGGCTAAGAAGTGAAGAGTAAGAATTGAAAACAAAAGTTTTGTGACAAGGAGGAGTTTGGAATCCATGGCTTTGTACTAAATGAATCAAGAGTGGTTCTTCTTTTTTTTGTTTGGGAAGTTTAAGATATGTAGTTGTTAAAGTGAATGTTTTGTTTGTGTGACAACTTAAAGGATTTTAGATCCTTTTATAGGGAAGAGTTTGTGTGACCAATTAAGTGGACTCAATTACGGAGTGGGTTTGGCGCCAATCGCTTATTGGTGATATATATATATATATATATATACACACGCGTGTGTGTGTGTAAAATATAAAGATGTCAACTGATATTGAGAAACTCCTCCTTCCGCGGTTTGACTCAAATTTGGCAAATTGCATCGTGTTTTGAAGTAGAGAAACATTGACCAAGTTTATATATATATATATATATATATGGGGTCAAATATCATATGCTTCACGGGGGAAAAAAAGTGCTTTATCTTCGCGTAAATATTTGTTTAAGAAGATGATCGCGTTTTATTGCAACTTGGCCCTTCCCCGAACTTGAAATATATGTTAATGTAAGCGTTAACTTGATAGTGTTTAGAGCACCATGGCATATATTAACATTTTCTTTGTCAAAATAATTTTCTACTTAAAGCGCGTTTACTAAACTTTAAAATTATTAAAACGCAGATCAACATTTTCTCTTTAATGTCTCCTGAATTTAATGACAAAAATCCTATTAATGTATGTAATAACTATAATATATTTTGATCTAATTAAATTAATTAATTATTTGTTTTATAATGTACGTAATAACTATAGTATATTTGATATATATTATTTAATTATTTGTTTTATGTTCTTTGCCAGCTATAGGCTTTTGTTTTGCCGAGCCACTCTTGAGGAGTGTTTTCGTATTAAAGATTTGTTGGCAACTTATGAGAGAGCTTCGGGTCAATCCATTAATATGAAAAAATCGGCTATACTTTTAGTAGGAATGTTCGGGTGGGGCTTAAGGAGTCTATACAGCAAGCTTTGGGTTTGGGATCGACTCAATCTCATCATAAATATTTGGGTCTTCTGACGTTAATAGGCAGGGCGAAGAAAGAAGCTTTTCGGGCCATCAAAGAACGGGTCTGGAACAAGAAGAAACTCTGGCATGGGAAGATGTTTTCCATTGGTCGCCGTGAGCTTCTCATCAAATCGATTGCTCAATCGATGCCCACTTACACTATGAGTGTGTTCCGTCTCCCAGCTTCTCTTTGTGAGGATCTCCAAGCTTTGGTGGCGTAATTCTGGTGGGGTAGTGAAGGTGATATTAAGAAACTCCATTGGTGGAGATGGGAAAAACTTTGTTTCCGAAAGGAGGAGGGCGTCTTAGGCTTTCGAGACATCTCGGCCTTTAACCAAGCTTTAGTTGCAAAGCAATGTTGGAGAATCTTGCAGCAACGGGATTCTCTTTTGGTCCAAGTTCTCAAAGATAAGCAATTCAAAAGTGTAGATTTTCTGGACGTTGAGCCTAATGGTGGCGTGTCTTACATGTGGAGAAGCATTTTATGGGGTCGAGACGTTGTCAAACTCAGACTTCGTCGGCGTATTGGCGACGGCCGATCTACTCGTGTGTTTGCAGATCCGTGGCTACCCAGACCTACTTCATTTCGCACCATTATCCACCCTGAGGAAGGTACGTAATCAACACTTGATAGTGGCGGATTTGATTACCAATGGACCTTGTTCCTGGGATTTGAAAAGGATTAATCAGGTACTATGGTTAGTTGATCATGATCCTGTCAAATGCATCCCTTTGGGAGATAGCAACGTCGGTGATAAATGGATTTGGCATTATGACTCTAAAGGTCGTTACAATGTGCGCTCGGGGTATCGAATTGTTATGGATTCAAGAAGACACACTTGTTCCTCTAACCCGAATCCGGATATACATTGGTGGAGGAGATTATGGAGTTTGCACGTTCCACTGAAAATTCCGCTATTCATTTGGCATGCGTTCCACGGCATTATTCCAACGATGAACTCTTTGAATCGAGGGGGAATTAAGTGCGATCGGGTCTGCCCACGATGCAATGATCAAGTGGAAACCATTTCTCATGCACTTTTGGAATGCCCTGTTTGAAAGGAGGTTTGGCAGATATCTTGGTTCTGGGATTCAATTGCTAACAAAGTGGAAATTCTCTTTGAGGATTGTCTCAGAACTTTGGCTATGGAACTCTCTGTTGATGTTTTTGCTTTATTTTGTTGGCTTGCTTGGAAATGTTGGGGTGAAAGAAGAAACAAGGTTATTCATGGAGGGGAGGCTAGTGATCCTCAGAGTGTTCTTGACTTTGGAATTGTTAGGCCCCTGAACAATCTCAACGAAGTGTTGGTTCGGAGTTATGGCAATACCCTCTGACTGGGTTCTTTAAGTTGAATGTGGATGCTGCGGTAATACCAGGGTCAAATCATATTGGTGTTGGAGCTGTCATTCGTAATGATAGTGGACTTGTTTGTGGTGCTTTGGCTAAGTTTATTGATGGAAGGTTTTCTGCTTTTTTGGCTGAGTGCATTGCTGTTCGTGAGGGGTTGAAACTTGCCAAGGAGCTAGAGATAGATGGCCTTATAGTGGAAACTGATGCCACCAATGTTGCCTCTGCCATTCATGGTGATTTGGAGCTGTCAGTAGAATGCCCTATTTTGGATGATATTCCATCCTTGCTCGATCATTTGCGGCAGCCAGTGGTGAATCATGTTCGGCGCAATCCCAATCAAGTAGCCCACCTTTTTGCTTCTTTTGGCTTTAATTCTAAAATGTTTTCATGTTTGGATTCACGAGACTCCCTCTATATTATCGAATGCTTTTTTCTTTTGACATTAATTAATAAAGACATCAGTTTTCACTTTAAACAAAAAATCACTACGAGTAGAATGTAAGGATTCCGTTTCTTTTATTTCCTATATTATGTAGGATCCACAATTGTATTATTCAGTTTTTTTGTTTTAAGGAAATTATTCAGTTTGTTAGCAAACGCATAGTTAGATTAGAAGAAAAAATCGCTTCTTATTTTCTCACAACTTTTTTCTCTCTCTCTCTTTCATATTATATAAATACTTCTCTAATTCCGTAGTTTCAGTCTTTCGAGGCATATGATTTATCTCTTCTTATACATCCATTTTAAGGATATCAATTTTATTCTATACTTAATTTAATCTACATTAAGGGTTTGTTTATACTAGACTATGAAATCTAACGTTGGCCAAGCTTTTCATAGTTAGGATCTTCTGTGTTTGTACGATGTAGGGATTTTTTATTTTTTATTTTTATTTTTATTTTTTTTTGAGAACGGTGACCCACCCCTGGTATTCGCTCCTAATAAAGCAGGGATGGGGGATTATTAACGGGTTTACGATAGAAATGAGGATATATTTTTGTTTCCGAATCAAGGTAAGAGATGAGAACAATGAGAACACTCCTATCCCCAAATTTAAGAAAAAGAATAGGATTTATTTTATTATTTGTTTTATTATTAATCTTAGTACTTATAATTGTTCTCTATATACATTTTATTGGAATTTGATTTCTTTAATGAGATCATTCAACTTAAAATTGAATTTAGGATACATATGAATTTATTTTTTGTTTCCAACTTATTAAAATATTAGCTATGACGAATATTATAGTGTAGATTGTGATTGGTATGAAGAAGATACCCCAATAGGAATTCCCCGACTCTGCCACTGCTTCTCTTTAGGTAGAGAGGGAGGGTATGATGGAGATTGTTTTAAAAGACGAGGATGGGAACATGGTAGCATTCCTCGACCTCACCTCATTCCCATCCTAGTGTGACCCTTGTTAATTTAGATGCTGACCTACATACAGTGGCCATTACAAAACAAAGATAAACAATTTTTGGACTTAAAATAACATTAATTTGAATCGTCAAACAATTCACACAATTGTTTCAGCAATTCGAGTGGCACCTAATTTCTTAAGGTTCAACAACTGTTTCTCCAATGTTAAATGTGTTTGTGGTAACGAGAAAGAAATTTTTAATTACTCTTTATGTTTTAACCACTTAGCATTTAGGACAAATGATTAAAAGCGTAAAGTTGGTAAATGAAAAAAAACTGAAAAACAAATTCATTTCGTGATTCACTGGAGTATATGAGACGGCAATAAAATAGTAAAGGGGCAGAAAAAGGAAGAAGAAAAACAGATTCTCAATGGTAATTGCAACAGCTAGCCTAGTAGCAAAACAAATTGGTAGGTGTGAAATTTCTGTCTAACTAATCAGCAGTTTAAATTGTTTAGTTAGTTACTTAACTACCAATTTTTCAGTGAGTCACACACCAAGTTTCTTGATGATAAATGCAAAGGCGAAAAGCAAGAGATATGGAAAATGATTGATAGGCCATATTTATTTTTTAAAAAATAAAATAAAAAGAGGTTGAGAACATTAATTTTAATCTTAATTTTTAATTACCAGAATTTAAAAATAAGATGAAAATACATAAACTCAAGATTAGAATGGTCTCTGAATTAAAATATATATATATATATATATATCATTCACTTTTATTTCATATGAAGTTTTACATATCTCGACACTCCTAATTTATTATCTCAAGAACATAGAAGTAAAATAGCATTCTTACAAAAATAAGTGCAGTATTTAATAAGATTTAAAATATCTAAAGTAAATAACATAATTTATTAGGTAAACAACGTATTTACAATAGTAAATAAATTATTTACCTAATAAATTTATTTTTTACTCTAAATATTTTTAAAACTTACTATTTATTTACCAATGCTATTAATTATTTATCCCTTTATTTCATCGCACTCGCGCGTGCATATATATATATATATATATATATAAGGAAAAATATATGTATAGCCATAAGTTTATTCTAATCAAAACACAGAAAAACATTAAATCTTTGCGAAATCAATTGTAAGCTTTCCATCGTGGGCCTTTCTGTAGAAGTGCTTGACGTAATCTGAGTACAAAACTGGTTTGTAGATGGGTTTCTCTCCGGTGGTAGCAAGCACTTCAGGCAAGGGAGAGATGATATCTGTTGGCCTTGGGTTGACAAATATGGGAACTGAGATCCTGTTGCTGGCTCCATTAGCGGCGACTCTATGCTCAATGCTTCTGTATCGCCCGTTACTGAATATTTGCAGCGCATCGCCTATGTTGATAACAAGAGACCCTTTTACGGGTGGGACATTGTAACACCTGAATTTCTTCGATTCATATTTTATAGAAATTTCGTGTAAGATGTTTACCGTAATCGGTATTTCATGAGGAAGTTCGTTTTAGAACTTAAATTGTTTAATGAGTTCTTAAGATTTATTAAGACTCAAAAACAAATTGTATGAACTCGCAATAGACCTTTACGAGTGAAGGAGGTCGTATTTGCACATTTCAAGACAAGTCGACGTTGACCATTAAGTCGGTTAGACCGAAACGGTCGAAAACGTCAAACAAGAATATTTTTTTTAAGATCACAGTATAAGTGAAATTACTGCTAAAAACTCATTTCGTGATCAAGATGAGTTTGAATAGGAATTAAAATCACCTTAGAAAAATCAAGCATACTAAGTTAGAGTTCAGGGCGAAAGGATTCGGAAAAATTAGGA
>CM046370.1:8719191-8791507 GCA_025413025.1 Ficus hispida | reverse complement strand
TAATCAAGCATATACCTAATCATGACTAGGGCAGAAAATTAAAGTGAGCTTATGCTCATACAAATCAACATGGAAATACACTTAAATATCCCATCTAACTTGCATGGAAAAGATGTTAGGGTTTGAGGGAGTTTTACCTTAGCTAACCCTAGGGATGGGTTAGGGTATGCAAACGAAATCTCCCTCCCTTTTCTTCCTCTCCCATGCACGGCCACTGTCCAGAAATTGGGTCCAAAATTTCCAGATTTGTCCTTGGTTTCTAGCTTGAAACCGAACATGCACACTAATAGCCTCCCTTGGCTTTTTCCAACTTTTCTCTTGGTTCTCTCTTGGTTTCTCTCCTCCTCTCTCTCTCGGATTTTTCTGCAGAAGAATGGCAAGAGTTTGGCTGCTTTTTCTGATTTTTTTTTTTTTTTTAAATGCCACCCTATTTATAGGCAATGCAAACTTTTCAAAATTTGCATTTTAGCCCCTAAACTTAGAGGAAATAATGCAATTGGCATGCTAGGTGTCAAGGTGGCCGGCCAAGACTTGGAGAGCAAGCAAGGGATGACATCATGGCTTACATCATCGCTTACCTCATTGTTTACATCACCAAATTTCCAAAATTTGCACTTTTGCCCCAAAAGTGAAAATTCTTACAAAAATGCCCCTAGGTGGCCGGTTGCTTTCTTGGTGAACAAGCCAAGCTTATCTCACCTTGATGACATCATCTTGATGACATCACTTCGCTTACATCATCAATTTTCCAAAATTTTCACTTTAACCCCTAAAGATAAAATTTTGGCATTTTTGTCCCTGAGGTGGCCGGCCATGACATCTTGTTCTAGAGAGTTCTTGGTTTTCTTTCCAAGCTTATTTAATCCAATTATGATGTCATAAATTAAGGATAGGATGATGTCATCCATATTAAGCCCGTTTGGCTTTTCCTTAATATTCAGTCCATTTTTCTGCTACACAGATATTTCTAATACTGTGTTTGCTTAAACACAGTATTTTTATACTGTACTACAGTCCAAAATTCATCTGTGTAAAAACGGACTGTATAAAATTTTTCTTATTTCCTTAAGCCATCTGACCCTTGATATCCAACTTAGTGTGCTTGATTTTTCTAGGCTGGTCTCATAGCTTATTCTAGCTATCTTGTCCGAAAAGACAATTTTCGCAGTATATTTCCAATACTGCTTTTCCAATTACTGTACAGTCATACATTTGACTGTTCTTAGTCAATCCATTGACTTTTTAGTCAATTTTGACTTTCTTGGTCAAACTTTGACCAACATGAAATTATGAAATTTCATCACGCCATTTTCCTTAAAACGCCTTATACTTGGCTAAGTAGTCTATTGTTGAGTCTCGTTACTAGTTAAATGAGAACTCAAACTTATACTGTTATTCCATTCCAATCTTGATTCAGACTTAGGTTTTCCTTATTTCTACAGGAATCATAAGCCATAAAAGTTTCGGGTATTACAGTTTAGGGGCCTAACAATTCCAAAGTCAAGAACACTCTGAGGATCACTAGCCTCCCCTCCATGAATAACCTTGTTTCTTCTTTCACCCCAACATTTCCAAGCAAGCCAACAAAATAAAGCAAAAACATCAACAGAGAGTTCCATAGCCAAAGTTCTGAGACAATCCTCAAAGAGAATTTCCACTTTGTTAGCAATTGAATCCCAGAACCAAGATACTGCCAAACCTCCTTTCAAACAGGGCATTCCAAAAGTGCATGAGAAATGGTTTCCACTTGATCATTGCATCGTGGGCAGACCCGATCGCACTTAATTCCCCCTCGATTCAAAGAGTTCATCGTTGGAATAATGCCGCGGAACGCATGCCAAATGAATAGCGGAACTTTCAGTGGAACGTGCAAACTCCATAATCTCCTCCACCAATGTATATCCGGATTCGGGTTAGAGGAACAAATGTGTCTTCTTGAATCCATAACAATTCGATACCCCGAGCGCACATTGTAACGACCTTTAGAGTCATAATGCCAAATCCATTTATCACCGCCGTTGCTATCTCCCAAAGGGATGCATTTGACAGGATCATGATCAACTAACCATATAGTACCTGATTAATCCTTTTCAAATCCCAGGGACAAGGTCCATTGGTAATCAAATCCGCCACTATCAAGTGTTGATTACGTACCTTCCTCAGGGTGGTAATGGTGCGAAATGAAGTAGGTCTGGGTAGCCACGGATCTGCAAACACACGAGTAGATCGGCCGTCGCCAATACGCCGACGAAGTCTGAGTTTGACAACGTCTCGACTCCATAAAATGCTTCTCCACATGTAAGACACACCACCCTTAGGCCTTAGGCACAACGTCTAGAAAATCTACACTTTTGAATTACTTATCTTTGAGAACTTGGACCAAAAGAGAATCCGGTTGCTGCAAGATTCTCCAACATTGCTTTGCAACTAAAGCTTGGTTAAAGGCCGAGATGTCTCGAAAGCCTAAGACGCCCTCCTCCTTTCGGCAACAAAGTTTTTCCCATCTCCACCAATGGAGTTTCTTAACATCACCTTCACTACCCCACCAGAATTACGCCACCAAAGCTTGGAGATCCTCACAAAGAGAAGCTGGGAGACGGAACACACTCATAGTGTAAGTGGGCATCGATTGAGCAATCGATTTGATGAGAAGCTCACGGCCGCCAATGGAAAACATCTTCCCATGCCAGAGTTTCTTCTTGTTCCAGACCCGTTCTTTGATGGCCCGAAAGCTTCTTTCTTCGCCCTGCCTATTAACGTCAGAAGACCCAAATATTTATCATGAGATTGAGTCGATCCCAAACCCAAAGCTTGCTGTATAGACTCCTTAAGCCCCGCCCGAACATTCCTACTAAAAGTGATAGCCGATTTTTTCATATTAATGGATTGACCCGAAGCTCTCTCATAAGTTGCCAACAAATCTTTAATACGAAAACACTCCTCAAGAGTGGCTCGGCAAAACAAAAGCCTATAGCTGGCAAAGAACATAAAACAAATAATTAAATAATATATATCAAATATACTATAGTTATTACGTACATTATAAAACAAATAATTAATTAATTTAATTAGATCAAAATATATTATAGTTATTACGTACATTAATAGGATTTTTGTCATTAAATTCAGGAGACATTAAAGAGGAAATGTTGATCTGTGTTTTAATAATTTTAATGTTTAGTAAACGCGCTTTAAGTAGAAAATATTTTGACAAAAGCTACAATCAAAGAAAATGTTAATATTGCCATGGTGCTCTAAACACTATCAAGTTAACGCTTACATTAACATATATTTTAAGTTCGGCGAAGGACCAAGTTGCAATAAAACGCGATCATCTTCTTAAACAAATATTTACGCGAAGATAAAACACTTTTTTTCCCCCATGAAGCATATGATATTTGACCCCATATATATATATATATATATATAAACTTGGTCAATGTTTCTCTACTTCAAAACTCGATGCAATTTGCCAAATTTGAGTCAAACCGCGGAAGGAGGAGTTTCTCAATATCAGTTGACATCTTTATATTTTACACACACACACGCGT
Source organism: Ficus hispida (assembly GCA_025413025.1). Lineage (NCBI taxonomy): Eukaryota > Viridiplantae > Streptophyta > Magnoliopsida > Rosales > Moraceae > Ficus > Ficus hispida. The sequence continues at coordinate 8,787,956 of CM046370.1, read as the reverse complement.
GTGTATATATATATATATATATATCACCAATAAGCGATTGGCGCCAAACCCACTCCGAAATTGAGTCCACTTAATTGGTCACACAAACTCTTCCCTATAAAAGGATCTAAAATCCTTTAAGTTGTCACACAAACAAAACATTCACTTTAACAACTACATATGTTAAACTTCCCAAACACAAAAAAGAAGAACCACTCTTGATTCATTTAGTACAAAGCCATGGATTCCAAACTCCTCCTTGTCACAAAACTTTTGTTTTCAATTCTTACTCTTCACTTCTTAGCCACTTCACCCTTGCATATCACCGGCTGCCTCCGAAAAGGCTCGACCCACCGGAAACCATTTGCAACTTCACCCCATATCCATCTTCTTGCAAATCCCTCTTACCAAACAGAACAGCCAATATCTACGAATACGCAAGGTTTTCGGTCCTGAAATCCTTAGCCCAAACCTTCCAATTCCAAAGACTTGTGAACCGTTATCTTCGAGGCCGTGCTTTTCTTTCTAACTTCGAAATCGCCGCCCTCGAGGATTGCCAGTTCCTCGCGGGCCTAAATGTGGATTACTTGATGAGCTCGTTTGGAACCATCAACGCAACACGCGGTGATCTACCGATGTGGAAAACCGACGATGTTCAGACGATGCTCAGCGCCATCTTGACCAACCAACAGACTTGCTGGGACGGCCTGCAGTTAGCTTCTTCGTCCGGGAATGTGAAAAATGATATTTTAGTACCCGTGGCGAACGATACTAAGTTGTACAGTGTCTCTCTTGCTCTCTTCACCAAAGGTTGGGTTCCTAAGAGGGAATTCACAAGGCAATTCAATCAGAGGAAACTTAATGAGCGTTTTCCAGTCGGAGTGTCGAGCTTAGTCAGACGTGGTTTGTACGAGTCGGTTACTCAGAGGAAATTATTTGAAGCAGCTGATATGAAGGACAAAGTGGTGATCAGGGATGTGGTGACTGTGAGTCAGGATGGTTCTGGAAACTTCACCACCATTAATGATGCCATTGCCGCGGCTCCTAATAACTCTGCGGCTTCAAAAGGGTACTTCGTGATATACGTCAAGGCCGGGGTTTACGAAGAGTATGTATCGATTGAAAAGAAGAAGAAGTACTTGATGATGATCGGTGATGGTATCAATCAGACGGTCATCAGCGGCAACCGAAGCGTTGTTGATGGATGGACAACATTCAAGTCCGCAACATTTGGTAAGGACTCAAAAACCGATTCTTAAAATGGTCCAGAATATTGATTATTTTAACTAGTATATATTCTTGTGAGCAGAAAGTGCACTTATTTTTTATAATATATAGTTCGAAACAGATTAAAGCTAAAACCAGGTTAAAGTTCGTTATCCTTTAAAGTTATTGATCACATTTTGGTACAGGTCATTTAAATTTAGGTTATTCTAAATTATATTGACGTATTAGTCAGTGAATTAGAAATTATCATGTAATTAATAATTTTTAGACTCTTAATATATATTAGTATTTAAATATTGATTGATACAAACATTGTTATGATAAAACAGTCAGGACTAATACAGTAGTAATGCAGATTAAAAACGCTAGGAATGCAATTATATTAGACGAAATTTCCAATCATCAATGCATAATTGTTGAGAACAATATTTGTGACTGCATTTTGTATCGAAATCATTCTTGTAACTTCTATCATTTTCTGCAGCCGTCGTTGGACCCGGTTTTGTTGCTATGAACATAACCTTCCGGAACACGGCAGGGCCAAGCAAGCACCAGGCAGTCGCTGTTAGAAACGACGCCGATCTATCCACCTTCTATAGATGCAGCTTCGAAGGCTACCAAGACACTCTCTACACCCATTCTCTCCGACAATTCTATAGAGAATGCGACGTCTACGGCACCGTCGACTTCATCTTTGGAAACGCTGCAGTCGTATTCCAAGGTTGCAACTTATATGCCCGCCTTCCCATGACAGGACAATTCAACGCCATCACAGCTCAAGGCAGGACGGACCCCAATCAAAACACTGGCACTTCAATACACAACTGTACCATCAAAGCGGCCCACGATTTGGAATCCAGCAACGGCGGCGCCAAGACTTATCTGGGGAGGCCGTGGAAGGAGTACTCGAGGACGGTTTACATGCAGTCTTACATTGATAGCGTTGTCGATCCCATTGGTTGGCGTGAATGGAACGGAGATTATGCATTGAACACGTTGTACTATGCAGAGCATGACAACACAGGACCGGGATCGGAGACTACTAAAAGAGTCACATGGCCTGGTTATCATGTGATTAACCCAACTGATGCTGCCAATTTCACGTTGTCCAGTTCTTGCTTGCTGATAACTGGGTGCCTCAGACAGGAGTTTCTTATACTAGTGGTTTGTTGTGAGAACTGAGGTTGTCTACGTGCTTACTAATTGCTTAACATATATACCTACAAAAGAAAATATAGTTTGGGTGGGAATTCAATTTTTATGTTTTCATTTTTTGATATTGGTCAAAGGTTTCTTATTTTGTTGATTGATCTGATAAGAAATTTTGTATTTTTTCTTTTCTGTTATTTTAATAATTTCCTAAATCTAGAGCAATGAAACAGTACCTTTGTTTCGAAATATCTCAAACTTATATTCATTTCTAACTTATCCGAATTACACGTCCTTTTTCTTAGTAATTTCTGAGGCTATGCTTCAGGTTCAACATTAACACATATATCTGCTTTGTCTTGAGACACTCTTGCTTTGCTTTTGGTAAAGAGGAATTAAACTGTTCTAGCTAGGTTGATTGTACATGGTTAAATCTACAATCAATTTGTATTAAGGTCTGATGATCAATTTAGCATCGATTATTAATGTAATCCATCATTTAGAGTTGATTTAACGTGTTGCGCACGAATAAAAAAGTAAAGACAAAAAATAAAAAAAATAGACATTTTTATATAGATTCATCTATAATATCTGGATTACATCAGCGTTTCACTATTTAAAAGGAACCATTCTTCTAAACATCTCATGGTGATGAAGCCACTTGTTACGCATTTTTCACTTTAACCTATCAATAATCAGCTTTTTCTTCCTTATTGTCCGTCTTTGTATGATTACATGACTTTATCATCATTGCTAGCTAGGCAATCTAACTGGTTTCACGTACTTTTATGTTTTTAAATAACATAAATTCTGACTAAGAATAGCACTACAGTCGATTTATACAGTGGAGTGTTTTACTTTTAAAAAATAATAATAATAATAATAAATAAATCAAGTCAAGGCATGGAAATATTAGGAACTACGCGTTATATTATTTGATCAATAATCTTATCCTGTCCAATATGTAGCTGCTTTTCCGTGAGTCACTTTCTTGGCAAAAAAATATATTTCTGTGCACAAGTAAAAGAAAATAGTAAATGTTTCGCTACTTGAGCATATAGCTACCTAATACTGAGTGGCTATCCATAGCCAGCCTGTTGGGTGATCCATTTCAAAGCCACAACTCAAAAAATAATAATAATAATAATAAATAACTTATAAATGAATCAATAATAATTTGATCTCAGATAATTACTTCAAGGACTATATCTTAGTAATAATGCATTTTTATCACTCAAAAATTATGTGTTTTATAAATAGAGTGGAATGACTAGAATTGTCCTTATTGTATGTATAGTACGTATTTCTTGAAAACATAACAAAACAACTAACCATTAGAAAAGACCGCCAAAAGCCACCCTTGTTAGATTTTTCCACTGGGTTTTATTAACAAGATTCTTAATGAGATCTATCTTATAGTTGGTTATTAATTTTTTTGTTTCTTTTGTGGAAAATATCCAAATATTATCCTTAAAGCTTTATGTTAACTAATTAAAAATGTATAACACTATTAATTTCATTATAGAATTAGCTCACATGTGCTCTTTAACTAGTAATATTAATGTATTAATCTCGGTCTACCACTTGAACATTATTAAAGATAACATAAGATAATTCATCTAATGTATCTCTTTGTTTAAGACAACTTGAAAAACTTAAAAAAGTTGAGTAAAAAAAGTAATAGAGAGAAAAAAAAAATCTCTTCTAATGATTTTTTTTTTCATTCTAATAATACGTAAACAAATACGTAAACTCAAATTATAATAATTTAAATTAAATTTAGTTTTTGTAGCATTTGGATCTGTTGGAAAAATTGAATCTCCAAAACCACCCTTGAGATCAAACAAGAATTTAAATCACAGAGATTTTTTCTCACTCCGACGACCCCAATACACTTACAGTATACCCACAACTTTCTCCACTAAAAAATATAAGAAACCCTTCTACATTAAAAAAATATATATAAGAAACAAGAAAAAATTTAATTAGAGTTAAAATATAATGCTTGAAGTTTTTTTAAACGGGACGATTAAAAACTAAACATTTGGTTCCTTTTTATATAGCCTTCACAACTCTTTCTTCCTTTCTGATATGGGACCAAGCTCCCTTTTATTAAGCCAAAATCTTAACAGCATCTTCAAATATAAAGATTCAAACGTGAATATATAATATATGTAACCAATAGCTTTCAAAAAAAATAAAAATATTTATTTTATATGCAATGGTTGAATAGCAAACGTGCCTAGAAGGCATACAGGCAACGAGGGTTGTCATCTTGGATCGTCAAGAAACGGCATCTATATCCTTGCAAACAACACTAGTTGCAGATAAAATTTTAAGTTAGAGTTGATTAATTTTTCAAAACTAGTTATAAATTTTGTTAACTTTTCAGGAAAAAAACAAAAATTAGAATGAAAAAGTATAGTTTAGTTGAATTTAAATTTGAATATTAAACGGAGACTAAGCTTTACAAGTTTCTCTGGCTCTATTTATGAAAGGTTAGGTTCTAGAGAAGAAAAAGGTCATGATGTGCCGTGGCGGAATCATAAAATTTTTTTGGTGGGGACGAATTAAATAAAAAATTTGACCAAAATTATAATTCTAAAATCTTTTACCATCGTTTATCTATTTATATGTGTATCTTTTAATTTTTTTTTTTAATAAATTAAGTTTGTAATAGAGTTAATTTAATTTTGAGACTTACATTCAAAAAATTGTGAAGTTATATAATAGTATAGTTGATTTTGATTAACTTGATATACTAAAATATAAATGTAAGCATTTAAAAAAATAATAAAATAAAAAAATGGAATTAAATTAAATTTTTTATTATTTTACAAAACTTATGTAAAATTTAAGTAACTAAAAGAATCTCAGGGGAATCAAATAAATACAGGGATAAAATTATAAAACATGATTTTGTAATAGGGGACTTTTTTTTTTTTTTAATTACTGAATTAAGGGGGCCAAAAAAAGTAATTGGACTCCAGAGGGAAACGGCCTTTTCTTTTGTACCCCCATTATAATATTTTTTTTATTAAGTCCCTATTTCGCCCTATGAAATTTTGAAATTGCAAAATCTATTTAGACTTTTTTAAAAAATCAATTATATTCCAAAATTTGATTTATAAATATACATATTACTTCACATTTAAAACCCCAAATATACAAAAATTCAATTACACTACTATTTAAATTTGTATTCTGAGTTTTTTGAAGTTAGTTAAATTATATTACAAAGTTTACATAAAAAGAAAAGAAGTATATAAAATCGAATAATTTTGTAGTTTAAATTTTAATTTAATTAGCATTCTCACTTAAAAAAATTTATGGCTCCGCTATTGGTTAAGGGTGTCTGGTCAGACTCGGGTCATTTCTGAGCCTGTAAGCCGAACGGAAGCTACTCTAGGAGACAGATAAGGACAACAATCAGGTATTGGTGAAGGATTTTGTGACGGTGAGCCAGGACGGAAGTGGCAACTTCATGACCACAACCGGACGCCGTTAGCGCCGTGCCATAAAAAAATCTTTGGCCGTCGATGGTTACTTCTTAATTTATGTGACGGAGGGTGCTTATGAAGAGTATGTGTCCATTGCGAAAAAGAAGAAGTAAATGATGATGATGAGAGATGGTGTCAATGTCGTACGCACTATTCAAAACAAAAACAAGGAAAACATTGTCTTGGAATTTAACATGTTATTATTTTTTTTTTTTTTTCAAAATTAGTTGTGCGCCCCCATATGATTTGTAATGTGCCTACATAACTTGGACGACTCCATACAAGTTATGTCCCTTTTAAAAAAAATGTTACTAATTCTATTATCAAAATTTTTTTAATTTACATAATATATTAGTTATTATTTTTTAACTATCATATTAATTAAAATTAACTGATCACAATCACATAATTTGATATTCAAAAATAAAACAAAAATCAGTATTCTTAGCCCTACCCGTTTTTCAATATGGCCTATCCATCATTTACGTTTTTCCCTTACTGAAGATTTTGCATATAATTACAAGCTTTATCATCATGAAATTTGGTATGTGAACCACTGAAAAATTAGAAGTTAAGTAACTAACTTAACAATTTCAACTACTGATTAGTTAGACAAAAATTTCAATCCTACCAATTTATTTTGCTTCTAGCCTGTCTGTTGCAATTACTTCTGAGAATCTGTTGCAATTACTCCAGTGGATCACGAAATGAGTTTGTTTTTCATTTTTTTTTTCTTTTATAATAAACGTAAATCCCAAGTGATTAAAACGTAAAGTCTAATTAAAGCCTGCTTTCTGATAGCTCCTATATTGTTTCAAGTTTGGAAAAATTATTGTTGAAGCTTAAGAAAGTACATGCCACTCGAACTGTTGAAGTCACCGTGTGACTTGCATGAAGATTCAAATGTTATTCAAGTCCAAAAATTGTTTCTCCTTTTTTTTTTTTTTTTTTTTGTTTTGGGGGAATGACCATGGACATTGACATAAATAAAACAAGCATAGCAGGGGGATGGCAACGGGATAAGGTCGAGAAATATTTCTCTGTCCCATCCTCACCCTTCATAACAATCTCCATTACTACCTCAATCTTCGAGAGATATTCATCGTTGTCAAAAATTTTAGTAAGTTAGAAATTAAAATATATTGAAAGTCATCCTAAATTCAATTTAAGTTCAATAATCTCATAAAATAAATCAAATTCTAACAAAAATATATACACACACAGAACAATCATAAGTAATAGGAATAAAATGCATGTTAAAAATAAAAATAATATATTTTTTTCCTTAAATATGCATATTAGGATGGGACGGGACATAGAGTGTCCTCCTTGATCCTGTCCCAACCTTGTTTCAGGAACAAGAACTTGTCTCTATCTTCATCCTAAACCCTGTTAAAAACCCCCCTGCATTCCCACCTTTTTAGGAGTGGATACCCATGAGACGCCGTTGCCGCAGGAAAAAAAAAAAAAAAAAACCGGTCATCCCTACGTCGTACAAACACGGAAGATCTTAAGACTTGAGTATGAAAAAGCTTGGCCCCAGGCTGTATTTCATATAGTATGTAATCTTACAAACTTTAATATGAATAAAGTTGAGAGAGTAGAATTGAAATCCTTAAAGTTGATGGAAGAGACAAATATATACCTCAAAAAACGGAAAGTATACATAAAATTAGAGACATGTTTACCTTATATGAAAGAGAGAAAATGAGAAGTTACTCTACATAATAAATATAAGGAATAAAGAAAAATTTTTTACACTCTTAACAAGTTCACACGTTAACTAGATGATTAATTAATTTAATTATACTAAAAGCTATTTCAGTTATATAACATACATTGACAAGATTTTTTTTTAAAAAAATTATTATTAAATTTAGTAAACCGTAAAAAACGAAATAGTGATCTATGTTTTCCTAATTTTAGGGCCACAGAAAAATGTTTTAGTTGCAAAAAGCTACAATCAAAGGAACTGTTAAATATGCTCTAAGCACTATCCAGTTAATGCATACACAAACGCATTTTAATTCGGCGCAGAACCAGATTGCAATAGCAATAAAAACGTGATCAATCTTGTCAAACAAATATAAATGCGAAGGTAAAGCACTTTTTTTTCCCCGTGAAACATTTGACCACTTATACATACATATATATATATATATATATATATATATAATGTTTCTCGACTTCAAAACTCGATGGAATTCGCCAAATTTGAGTCAAACAGCGGAAGGAGTTTCTCAATAGCAGTTGACATCTTTGTACATATATATAGCACTAATACTCGATTGGCGCCAAACCCACTCCGATATTGACTCCACTTAATTGGGCCACACAATATCTCACAAACGGTACCCCATAACTCTTTCCTATAAAAGGATCTCAAATTTTTTAAGCTGTCACACAAACAAAACATTCACTTTACATACTTAAAAAAAAAAAAAAAAAAAAATTCCAAAACAAAAAGAAGTACTACTTTAAAGAAGTACTGCTTTTGTTCGATCCATTTAGTACAACGCCATGGATTCCAAATTGTTCCTTGTCACAAAAATTTTGTTTCCAATTCTTACTCTTCACTTCTTAGCCACTTCATCCCTTGCATATCACCGGCTGCCTCCGAAAAGGCTCGTCCCACCGGAAACCATTTGCAACTTCACCCCATATCCATCTTCTTGCAAATCCCTCTTACCAAACAGGACAGCCAATATCTACGAATACGCAAGGTTTTCAGTCCTGAAATCCTTAGCCCAAACCTTCCAATTCCAGAGACTCGTGAACCGTTATCTTCGAGCTCGTGCCTTTCTTTCTAACTCCGAAATCGCCGCCCTCGAGGATTGCCAGTTCCTCGCGGGCCTAAATGTGGACTACTTGATGAGCTCGTTCGGCACCATCAACGCAACGCGAGGTGATCTCCCGATGTGGAAAACCGACGATGTTCAGACGATGCTCAGCGCCATCTTGACCAACCAGCAGACTTGTTGGGACGGCCTGCAGTTAGCTTCTTCGTCCGGGAATGTGAAAAATGGTATTTTAGTCCCCGTGGCCAACGACACTAAGTTGTACAGTGTCTCTCTTGCTCTCTTCACCAAAGGTTGGGTTCCTAAGAGGCAATTCACAAGGCAATTCAACCAGAGGAAACTTAATGAGCGTTTTCCAGTGGGAATGGCAAACTTAGTTAGACGTGGTTTGTTCGAGTCGGTCGCTGGGAGGAAATTACTTCAACCTGAAGGGGATAAAAAGAACAAAGTGGTGATCAGAGATGTGGTGACTGTGAGTCAGGATGGTCGTGGAAATTTCACCACCATTAATGCTGCCATTGCCGCCGCTCCGTTTAACTCTGCAGCTTCAACAGGGTACTTCGTGATATTTGTCAAGGCCGGGGTTTACGAAGAGTACGTGTCAATCGAAAAGAAGAAGAAGTACTTGATGATGATCGGTGATGGTATCAATCAGACAGTCATCACCGGCAACCGTAGCGTCGTTGATGGTTGGACAACATTCAAGTCTGCGACATTTGGTAAGAACTCAAAAACTAATTCTAAAATGGTGTAGATTATTGATTGCTCTCAAGTACACATATACAATATATAGTTCGAAACAAAAAAACTAAAACCAAGTTTAAGTTCATTTTGTGGATGCGTGTAATAACTTTTTGACTCTTAAATTAGTATTTAAAAATGTGATTTACTAAAAACAACTGTTATGGTCAAACAGTCATTACTCGTAGTGCATAGATTAATAATGCTAGGAATATATAATTTTCTTACACGTAAGTTTTCAATTTATAAATGAACAATTGTGGAGGCCAATAATTTTTCATTGATCCTGAAAGTGACAGGATTTTGAATTAGTTTCCAATTTATAAATCACTAATTGTTGAGGGCAACAGTTTTTCGATGGTACAGAAAGTGTGACAGGATTTTGAATGAAATCTTTCTTACAATTTCTTTCATTTTCTGCAGCCGTCTCTGGATCTGGTTTTGTTGCTGTAAACATAAGCTTCCGGAACACGGCAGGGCCAAGCAAGCATCAGGCAGTTGCAGTTCGAAACGGCGCCGATCTATCCACATTTTACAGATGCAGCTTCGAAGGCTACCAAGACACTCTCTACACACATTCTCTCCGACAATTCTACAGAGAATGTGACATCTACGGCACCGTCGACTTCATCTTCGGAAACGCAGCAGTCGTCTTCCAGAACTGCAACTTGTACGCCCGTCTTCCCATGACCGGCCAATTCAACGCCATCACGGCTCAAGGCCGGACGGACCCCAACCAGAACACCGGCACTTCTATACACCATTGTACCATCAAAGCCGCCGCTGAGTTGGCATCGAGCAATGGCGGTGCCAAGACTTATCTGGGGAGGCCGTGGAAGGAGTATTCGAGGACGGTTTACATGCAGTCTTACATAGATAGTGTTGTGGATCCTGTTGGTTGGCGTGAATGGAACGGAGATTATGCATTGAATACATTGTATTACGCCGAGCATAACAACACAGGACCGGGATCGGAGACTGCTAAAAGAGTCACATGGCCGGGTTATCATGTGATCAACGCAGCCGATGCTGCAAATTTCACGTTGTCCAGTTTCTTACTTGCTGAGAACTGGGTCCCTCAGACCGGAGTGGCTTATACTAGTGGTTTGATGTGAAAGTTTGACTACGTACTTTACGTATATATAGCTACGTTAATTGAGAATTTAGTTTGGGTGAGATTTTATTTTTCATGTTTTCTTTTTTTTTTTTTTTTTTTGCCCATTGGTCAATAGTATCATTTCTTGTTGTCTAATTTGATAAGAAAGTTTGATTAATTCTGTTCTTTTATGTAATAAGTTTCTATACCAAGAGCAATGAAACAGCTTTCATTCGAATTATGACCTCTTCGAAATTACGTGTCCATTTTTTACTATCTTTTTTTTTCCCTTTTGCCTTATTATTATGATCACTTTCTATTTTTTTGTTTTTTGACCATTGAAACATACTAATTAAACATATATATATAATAATAACATATATCACAAATAACATATGTACTACCCAATATTACGAGACTCGTCTTTTATTAATAGATGATTTTACTCAACATCACCGGCGTATATTGCTCCGTTATCTACTTTTTCTGAGGTCTCATTTTCAACTTAAGAACAGACATAGCTAGCTAAGCTTTGTCTTTATAAAGACACTCTTGTCTTGCGTTCGTTTAAGTTCTGATCCGGAGCTATTGCATAGTTTGGCACCAAACTTGAATATATCAAAAGGGCAATAATTGGCCATAATAACTTTGTTTTCAAAAGAAACAATAATAATTCTAGTTGTATGTTCATGTGACCAAATATTATGTCATGGGCCTCCATAACTCGCAGGAAACCAATCGAGTATATTTTGCCCCTACCACTCGTTAATTGTTATCCCATTTTTCTCTTTAACCAATCAATAATTGGACTTTTTTTTTATGGTCTGCCTTTTGCATGATTACGCCACTTTCTCATCATTCAACTAGTTAGGTATCTAACCTGCTCTATGTTTGCTACTAAGTAAATAAGCGACCAAATTAACTGGTTAATAATGATAAGATTTAAGGTTAATTAACTAATTATACCTTCACGATTTTAATTTTCTCATAATTTATCTATCTATATTTAAAAATTATTAATATATTGTTTGATTTTAAAACTTTGTTTTAATTTCATCTTTAGCGCACTTTGTGAACAAACACAATGAAAAAAAGACAAAAGATACCTTTAATTAGACAGAATTTATTTTTTGAAAAGTTTTTTCCATGAAAAAATTTCTGGAAAATATTTAAAACATTTGAAAAGCATGAAATTCAAGATCTTTTATGAACTTTTATGTTTTGTTTTAGCCTTTTCAATGTTGAAATTATTTTTCTAAACTATTTAAGAGTGTTTTTATCATTTTACTCCATTTTTAAGTTCACAAAAGTACCCAAGTGACAGGGGCGGAAGGAAACAAGGCCAGGGGCATATGCCCCCTAGATTTTTGAAAACTTTCTTTTTACCATCCTAAGTTTTGAAATTTTCAATAATTCCCTCTAGTTTTTCCCCTTTATGATTGTAAGTAAATTGCCTTTTTAAAGGAGTTTTAAATAACATTGGCCGAAGTTTAAAAAAAAATAAGAAAATAACTTTTTTAAAATATTGATAGAAACTGATATTTTAGCCGTTTGATTGACTATTAAAAATATAATTTAACGAAAAAAAAAAAAACAGTTTTTATCAATAGTAAAATATAAGAGTTCCGTACTGTAGAACTTCCTTGTGTAATTAACGCTTATCTGAAGAGTGAATTTCAATAACCATGCCACTTTATATTTCTTTGTTGGAATAATTACCACCAGAAATCTTTTTCTTTTCTTTTCTTTTTTTCCTTTTTTCTTTTTTGGAACTTTCTTTTATTGTCTCTCATCAATATAATTTTGAAACAAAATTTGGTAACCTTTTCAATCTGTCTCTCTAGAGCGGAACACAAGTTCTGGCTACCGATCTTTCATGATCTTTCAAAAGACAAATAAAAAATAAACATATTCTTCTTCTTCTTCCTTTTTTTTTTTTTTTTTTTTTAAGAAACAGAATTGTGTTAGTAGCTTCGATACGTAGAAATGCTCGTCAAACAAATGAGGGTGTAACGAGGGCAGGTACATATTAAAAGGCTCGACGACTTGAAAAGTAGCAAAACGTTCATGGACCTAACCAAGGCCGAAAACCGTGTTGACCAATTCCTGATGTAATTTTTCCTAATATTTCTTCGAAAATTCTTCAAAAAAAAAAATTATTTGTCTTGAGGTAAATAAAATTCATTATTCCTTTACAGTTTCACATTGTAATAAAATTATAATACTCACCTTACATGCATTCATAGAAATTATTTCGGCAATATTTTTTGAAAGCAAGAAATTAGAGAAAATATTTTAAACCTACACTTCTAAGAGCCTTAGCTTATTTTCAAATATATGATTTTAACTTCAAATCAAAAACTAAACGTATATAAACTGAACACAATTTTTCAGATTCTCTCTCCACCATTCTTGTTGGCATCAGAGTGCGTTTAGTTAATACCGGTAACCTTCCATAGAGACAACGCCCTTCTCTCACTAAATCTAGTGACAAGACTTTTTTTTTTTTCTTCCCCCTCAGAGATGCGAGGCAAGACCTATGTGAGGTAGATATCTTCTTGTTAGTAAAAATCTTGTGCCTGGTCAGTGAGAGCTCATGTCGATCATTGCCATCAATCTTGCGATGAATTTGTGTTAGTGAGATAATTGCCTCGTAATAAGGGCGAGATTAGTGCATATCCGGTTCACTTAATTTAGCAAATCTCCCATGAGATAGCACCAGAATAGCTGACCTCTATTGAATTTGGCGTTTGCATTAATCCACTGTTGGGTAGTTGTTTAGTTCCACTCTTTGGTTGATGTTTAGTTCCAATCTTTGGTTGTTGTTTAGTTCCATTTTTAAGCTATTCTAATTCAAATACCCTGTTTTAATAACGTGAGGGCAAAATGGTCTTTTCGTAACCTAATTTTAACCTAATTTGGCAAGAATGATAATGTTGAAAACAAAAGTTCAGATGTGTGAGAAGTTGAGGTGTGGTTTCCAAAAATACAGTGAATATATTTTTACTAAAATGTGAAAATAAAAAAGTAAATTAATTATGCAAAAAAAAAAAAAAAATCTTTTTCCTCTCTTGGAGTTTCGTTCTTGAGAACTTACTCCTTCAAAAAAATTTCCTAGAAGCATTAGACCTAAAACCAGTTGGCCATCTTTCCTCTTGCCTTCAACATTTTTAACAAACGTTGGTTCCTTTGACATACTTGTTAAGAGTCGATATATGTTATTTCCGAATTTTTTAATATCCAAATTAAGTCGTCTTAAAAAAATAAATGACCACATAAGGACAGAAGCTTACCTGTCCCACCGTTGATCAGGCGCCGCAAAGCCAGTACTTACAACATGCATTCTGCATTCGCCAAAATAATGTAGAAATTTTATTTGAACTATTTATTTAAAAAAAAAAAAAAGGACTGACCAAGTTAGGTCATTGAATTATATATTAGGTCCACGCGTCATATTATGTTGATCAATCCTATCCTAGCTGCTTGTCCTTTCTCCTGGACTACTCATTTTCTATACGCAAAACCATTTCTCTACACAAGGCAAAATAGTAAAGTTTTGCTCGTTTTTATTGCTCACAAGTAAAGTTGAATTATTACAATCATTTATAGCTAGTGGTGGCATAGCTTAGTGGTAATTAATTCACATTTAATTTAATATAAGATGAAAAGTTAAAATCTCTCATCTTAAATTTAAAAAAAATATTAGTAGTCCGAAATTTGAAATTTTTTATAATCGTGTAATCTAGATTTTTTTTATTTTAAAGATTGATTAAATAAGAATCTTATTTAAATTTAGATGCATATTGTTTATGCTATCTCGATTTGTATATATTTAATTGTTCTTCTTATTATAATTATTCTTTTTGTTTTTTGTATCTCGGTTATAGATTTTTTTTAATTATTATTTTCTTATTTTATTTCTTTAATAGCCACCAAACTGCCTGATTGGCCATGCATATATATATATATATATATATATAGGGTGATCCATATTTCAAAACGGCAACACCGAATTGAATATTGGTCTAACTCTTCAAGTAGTAGTTCATGTTTGAAATCAAACTTTTAATCGCCTATAATTAATAGGATATCAACTCGTGATTTTTCCTGTTTTGCAGACTCGGATTATTACTTCCAACGACTATATCTTAATAATGTGTTATAATATAGTCGAATAATAGAAATCCTTATAATTATATATAGTAAGTATATATATATATATATATATTCCTCAGATTCATTGAGGATAAATAATAGTAAAGTATTAATCTCGGTCCATGCCACTTGAACATTATCATGGATATATGACCTATTTTATCCATTATCCCTTAATTTGTTTAAGACAAGTTGAAAGAATTAAGAGAGTTCAGAAAATTTATATATATAAATATATAATTATTTTTGGAAGGTTCATTCTCTTTGCAGCACATGTTTGCATGTTTGAATGCCCCAGGGTTTGACTTAGATAAACCTAACTTGTAAAGTGGTGGGCTGCTGCAGTTATACATATATAATCTAGCAATATACATAACTTTGTCATAAATTACATAATCATAAATTAGAATCCTCCAATATTCAGCTCAAATAATAATAATAATAATAATAATAATAATAATAAAAGAGTAGACTGAGCTGGAATGAAGAAAACTTGATATTACGTAAACTATATTTGGATCTAATAATTCATTTCTGTCGGACATTGTAAAAATGAGTTGAAATAGAAAAATTCCACGTACGCGGTTACAGAGTACTTTTGCTTCCAATAGGAACGGAACCTTTTTTACTTCTTCTTATTAAAAAGAAGACCCTTGGATCAACTTTACTTCTATTGATTTCAACAGAAATATATAGTCCATGAAAAACTACTCTGATCATTTTTTGTTATTATACTATATGAAATCCATGACGGTTACTTATTGAAAAGACATAAAATATTTGAGAGAGCTTTTATTTAAATCTCTTTTCTTTTTCTGGCTGAACTATACTTATAAATAGGAAAACTGTTGTAATCTTTAGTAGTACTCCACTACCCTGTCTTTTCTAACATAATTAATTAACCATAGAAGGAGACACATGCTACTAAAAAAAAAACTTATTAGAAGCACTTATAAAAGCAGTGAATTCTACATCACTTCCACATGAGTGATATATATGATATACATTTAAGAAAATATGTAAATATGTAAATATATATATATGTTTTGATTTTATTGCATTGGCCTGACCTTGCTGGCTTACCCCCAAGAGAATGTTGTGTTCATCTTCAGCGTACGTATGTGAAAATTTGTCCCAAACCCCACGTTAATGACAGAAATGGTATCCTTTCCATTAGTAATCGAAAACATACCCAAAGTGGGACTCACATCCCTTCTATCGTGTTGACCAAAACGAATAACGCCAAACTCTTTGCTGTCAAAAGGAAAAGAGAAAATATAGTCAAAAACCACCGTCACGGTCGAGTTTTATTAAGTTCCTGTGTCGTATCTTACTTTTTCTATCTCTATCTCTGTTCTGTCTCTATATGTGTGTGTATATAAATGATGTATATGTTACATTCTTACTTTTCCGAATCCTAAGTTCTTTGTAATTTGTTCTTCAATTAGTCAAATTAGATTACCGATGAAACATAAAACTTAGTAATAATATATATATATATATATATATAAACGTGAAACCTTTGGAAAATAAATATGTCTACGAAAACTTATCAATTACGCTTTTACTTAACTATTTATATAGCTAATTAATTGACTCTTCAAAAAAATAATAATAATAATAATAACAAAGCTTCTAGCTATACCTAGAAATTTAGTACTTGCGTCAATGAATTAACTACTTGAATGCTGCCGTCACCAGTTAAATGTAGCAGGAAAATGTAGCTACCTAGATATTTCTTTCTTTCTTTCTTTCTTTCTTTTTGGCTGAAGAGCCACCTAGATATTTCACTTTATACATATTTACTATACCAACTACTCACTGAAATAGTTATAGGAGAAACAGACCGACCGACCACTAGTTAACACCTTTTTCTTTCTTTATTTTTGGAATGAACTGACAACCATTCTCAAAGTTGAATCTCGCAAATGAGACAAAATCTAGAATTATATGTGTAATTATGTTTATTAGGCGAAAAGATTGCATATCTAACCTCTCCATAATTCCACTAATCCAGTTGTCATGCACCAACACTACTTGAAAAATGACGTGTGTGTGTGTATAAATGTAAATGATATATACAGAAGTTATCTTGTCGCACAAAATAGCAGTTGTAAATTTTTTATACATTATTATAATAACTAGTTAATTTTATTATAATATTTTAAATGATATTTATTTTTTATACTAATTATTTTAAATAGCATACAGTATAAGACTTTGAATAAAAAAAATACCTATAAAATAATTCATAGTTATAAGATATAAAAAAATATATTACAACTACATTCTTGTTCCATTGCGATAGTGAATACGAGAGTTTTTCTATATATATATTTAGAGTCCATTTGAATAATGAGTTTGAGTTGAAATTTTAAGTTCTAATATAAATTTGTGTTGACTTTTCAGAAAAAATAAAAATTTTTTAGAAAAAATAAAAAAAATTTAAAAAAAATACAAACTGACATGAAAATTTTTATTTAAAATGATTTTCCAAATAAATCATTAATATTTAAATAATAGTAGTGGAAAGCCAATCAACAGATGCCGAGGAATAAATTAAGTATATCTTGTGACTTGTGCGTGTATATATTCATCAAATTGAATACAAAATACTCTAGAAGATCCAATATATTGAATTATCGAAAAATCTGTCCCCTTTTTTTTTTTTTTTTTTTTGGTGGACCGAAAACAGAACCTGTCTCGGACTTGATCCCTAAAACTCATGGCAACGTACACATAGAACGTAAAAAAGCCTCTGCAAGATCGACGCGCTTTTGTACAGTCCGAGAGGTTGACTTTGACGAAATAAAATACACCTTATTAAAATCTCTTTTAAGCCAACAACTACATTTTTAAAATCAAAACTCATATCACTTCATTCCCACACTCCCTATAAATGACCACCCAATTCCCTTAACAACTCCCACTAAACACATTTCACATCCTCCAAAAACACTTTTTTCGATTTAGTTTCCCCCCATATCTTTTTCTCCAAAGCCATGGCAGCTCTCAAGCTAATCATGGTGACCGTTTTGGCCGCTTCATTTCTCATCCTTGTCTTCTTCTCTTCCTCATCTCTGGCTGCAGATAATTCCTCTCTGACAACTCCTGTTTCCCCCAAAAACCTTTGCAAAACCATCCCAGATCCGTCGTACTGCAAATCTGTACTTCAACCCTACAACCAGACCGGAAATGTCTACTACTACGGCCGTGTCTCGGTCAGGAAGTCCTTATCGCAAGCTCGAAAATTCAGTGCTTTAATCGAAAAGTATCTCCGAAACAGGAGCAAGCTATCGGTCACCGCGGTCCGAGCTCTCGAGGACTGCCAGTTGCTCGCCGGACTAAACACGGACTTCTTGGTAAGCTCCTTCGAAACCGTCAATAAAACCAGCAGAGTCCTCTCGACCCTAAAAGCCGAAGACGTCCAGACACTCCTCAGCGCAATCTTGACCAACCAGCAGACCTGCCTGGACGGCATACAAGCAACGGCGTCGTCTTGGAGCGTCAAGAACGGAATCTCGATCCCGCTCGCGAACGACACTAAGCTGTACAGCGTCTCTCTGGCTCTGTTCATCAAAGGGTGGGTTTCCAAGCAGAAGAAGGTGACGACGTGGACGCCGAGAGGGAAACAGTTGGGGTTCAGGAACGGAAGGTTGCCGTTGAGGATGTCTGAGAAGACTCGGGCCGTTTACGAGGCGGTGAGCCGGCGGAAGCTGCTCCAGGCGGCGGCGACGGCAACGGGTGGGGACAACGAGGTCGTGGTGAAAGATATTGTGACTGTGAACCAGAATGGAAGCGGTGACTTCATGACCATAACAGACGCCGTAAACGCCGCGCCGAACAACTCTCTGGTCAGCGACGGCTACTTCTTGATTTATGTGTCGGCGGGTGTTTACGAAGAGTATGTGTCCATTCCGAAGAACAAGAAGTATTTGATGATGATCGGAGATGGTATTAATCAGACTATTCTCACCGGCAACCGCAGTGTCATAGATGGGTGGACTACTTTCAACTCTGCCACATTTGGTAAGTTTCTTGGATACAATTTTTTTTTTTTTTTTTTAATTTGACGGGAATGGAAAATTTAAATAACATTAAATATTACTGTTGAATTATATCTTTTATTATACTTTTTAATACAGTTAAATTAGAATTTTTATCTTTTAATTTCTTAACAGTCCATTAATGACGTGGTACAAGATACTGTACGAATATGATAGGAAGAAAAAAAAAACATGATTAGTTAGTCAAATCATAATATTCACTTTCCTGTGGGTTTTTTTTTTTTTTTTTTACTACTCTGTAGCTTTAATGATATGTTACTAGTTTTCTGATCAATGTCACATATTCTTGCAGCCGTTGTGGCGCCGGGATTCGTGGGGGTGAACATGACCATCCGCAACACCGCCGGAGCAATTAAGCACCAAGCCGTCGCACTCCGAAACGGCGCCGACCTGTCGACGTTCTACAGCTGCAGCTTCGAAGCCTACCAAGACACACTCTACGCCCACTCCCTCCGGCAATTCTACAGAGACTGCAACATCTACGGCACCGTCGACTTCATCTTTGGAAACGCGGCGGTCGTCTTCCAGAACTGCACCTTGTACCCCCGCCTTCCCATGGCAAACCAGTTCAACGCCATCACGGCTCAGGGCCGCACGGACCCGAATCAGAACACCGGCATCTCGATCCACAACTGCACGATCCGAGCCGCCGACGATTTGGCCTCGAGCAACGTCACGTTTAAGACTTATCTGGGGAGACCGTGGAAGGAGTACTCGAGGACGGTTTACATGCAGTCTTACATAGATGATGTTGTTGATCCCGCTGGTTGGAGTGCATGGAATGGCGATTTTGCGCTGAGCACGTTGTACTATGCGGAGTACAATAATTCGGGACCGGGGTCGGGGACGAGGAACAGAGTCACATGGCCCGGATACCATATGATCGGTAATGCTACTGACGTTGGGAACTTCACGGTGTTCAATTTCTTGCTGGGAAATGACTGGTTGCCTCAAACAGGAGTGCCTTTTAGTAGTGGTTTATTATAAGAATAGAAGCTTCTTGGATACAGCTGATAGTTAATCTTTCTCCTTCTTTTTTTTTTTTTTTTACCACAAATTACAATTGTTTATGAAGTAATTAATAAGTTGCATTAATAGCCCAGCTTAATTAGAGCTTGGATGTTGAGGAATTAATTGCAATCTTTTCTTTTTAATATATACACTAATTCGTCAATACTGAAATCTGTATATGTATGAATTATTATTCTAAACCAATAGTACTACATCATTGTTGAAGCTACTTTCCAAGGGGAGCTAATTCATTCTGTATATTTTGTTTGGTTTATTTTTTTGTTTTAGTTCTTCAATTTGAAGGTTATTTTCCATATATATATATAATTGTTAATTATACGTCTTTTTTTTTTTTTTTTTTTTTTTTTTTTTTTTTTTTTTTTTTTTTTTTTTTTTTTTTTTTTAATTATACTCTTTTTAGTTTTGTATTCTTAATAGTAGTAACGTTACCTATAGTTAGTTCTTTGTGTTGCTAGTAGAATATTGTGAGGCCCATCATACACAACGACCACTTTATAGTTGTGGTGGCCAAATTAGATAACGACTTTTGTAATACTTTATCACAATTAGAATGTAAAGAACTTTTCTTAAATGTAGGAAATATATATTCAGAACTAGCTAGCGTATTTATTAGTATTAAAAAAGAAGAAGAAGAAGAAGAAGCACAACGCTGGCCTTATAATTAATATGTATATGTGTAGATGTAGATAGAGGTCGTATCTGCGATAATGGGTGGACCCACTTGCATGCTATTAAAGGTCCTAATAATAGTTCCTAAAATTGTCAGTTAGGATTTTTTTAATATGCATTATTAGGATATTATCTTCATCCACATACACAAAAACTTTGTTTTGGCAAAAAAAAAAAATGAACTTTATTGCCGACACTCCAAAACCTTTCGGTCTTTAGGAGGAAATAAAAAAAAAAAAAAAAGGTATATTATAGTTTCAAGGGAAAACAAATTAACAGAAAGATCCTACAAGACGCTATACCATTGCCGCACTTGATGATCTCTTCACCGTCATGCCATTAATTCCGGTTCTTTATCTGTTCACCGACATGTGTGCTTTCAAATTAACAAGTCCTAAGTTTAAAAAAAAAAAAAAAAAAAAAAAAAAAGAAAAGACTGCTAATAAAAGACAATAGCTTTGACCATAAGAGAGGACGAGCTAAGCTTAAAACCTACGTCACTATAAAGGTTTCCGGATCTTAATTTAAGAAAATATGTATTCGTTCGAGAATTGCGTGTATATTTATTGAGTGCTGAACTGTTATATATGCCAGTCCTATAGTTTGGAGGAGATAGATTTCTTACTTTACTTTTAACTTCTCGTGTTTCAAACGATATCTAAATAATTAAAATGTCAAGTTGTTTAAAACAAATAGTTAAAATATAAAAAGATTAAATTTAAATTTAAAAGCCACTGTCAATTTTTGGATAACGTAGTATAATGAAAGCATCGTTTAGGACATCAAGAATTAAAATATAGTTTAGAAAGCATTATTTTTAAAATCGATCAAGAGGAGGAAATAAATTCCTCGTTCAAATATATTAAAAAAAATAAAAACAAAAAAAAATTATTCAAACTCCAACTTTAATAACTAACTAGACAAAAAAAAAAAAAATAGATAATAAAAAGCAATTGTGTAGAGAAGACAAACAAACTCACTCAAAATTATGATCTGTTTGGAGGAAGCATCCAAAAAAAAGATTTGGGATAGGAACATTTGAATGAAAATTTTAGAATAAAAATATTTAAACAGTCAATCAAACTGACGTTAAAAGAAACATTTAAATATGCATTTAGAAGTTATTATTTAAAAAGACATAGAGAGAGATTGAAAATGACATTTTAAAATTTTTTTTAAATCACTATAAATATATATATATATATATATATATATCAGAATGTGGAAGTAAATTTTAGGTGGAGGGACTTCCTGTCATTTAAAAACAAAAATTTAAATAATATTTGGATGCTCCAATTTCTAAATATTTTTAACAAACACATATTTCGAATAAATATTTACATAAATTTCTGAAATGTTCCCAATGATTATGCCAAAAGATAGCTTAGTTTCTTTTATAGATTTTGAAGCCTTTTTTTTTTTTTCTGAACGCGAAGTTAATTGATATTTTTCTTTTCAAAATTAACAATCCCGTCTTTTCGAAGATTATTGATCAGTTCCATCAATTTTACGACGATCTCCGATATAATTCTTCTTGTCTTATTGTAAGATTTCTGTCATTAAATTTTCTTCCATGACGTAGTTTAACTTTAAACTGCCTGTCATCTGTCAAAGTCTAGAAACTTCCCTCTATAATAATTTGAGTAGCTCCGCTTTGAATT
This sequence comes from Ficus hispida, assembly GCA_025413025.1. Lineage (NCBI taxonomy): Eukaryota > Viridiplantae > Streptophyta > Magnoliopsida > Rosales > Moraceae > Ficus > Ficus hispida. Next base: position 8,765,882 of record CM046370.1, on the reverse strand, counting down.
TATTTATCGTATTCTTCTCTTAATCTCGTAATTAGGAGATCAATTCAAATGAATTCGCCGAAAATCTAACGTAGGTTTAATCCCATGTATTTCATGGCATCTTTCCACGTGCTAATTGTCTTCAAGTAATATTAATTTTTAACCCCACACCGCCTCGGACTAATATTTATTACAAAAAGTACTAATTAATTAAAAATCGAATTATCAGTCAACTAATTTTAATCATGTTTTCATTGCAAGTTGATCAGGATAGCAAAGATATCTGACCAGATTAACAAAATAATTTAATTAGCACTCACCTCAAAGCTAATATGTAATTACAATTTGATCATGGTCACAAACTTGATGCTAAATGTATAACTATCAAATTATAAGACATGAATCAAAAGGCACGAAAACAAAAACGTACACAACATAGACAAATATGGCGTGTAGAAATATTAGCTAAAATATCACTTTTCATCATTAGCCAAAACCTTATTGATAGCCAAGGCATTGTCGCAAAGGCCACGAAATGTGGCACTCTTGCCCTCCAAGACGGACTCATGTCCCTCAAGCGCGGAATCACACGAATCGGCGTCGGTAATCGCGACATTCACCCAAGCCTCGACGTCCTTGTAGGCGTCCGCCAGCAGCGCGGCGATCGAGTCGTCGAGCTGCTCCGCCGCGTCCAAGTAGTGCTCCAAGCACTCGGACACGCCGTCCTGCACTTCCGGGTCGAGGCTCGGGTCGTTCACCAACGCCTTGATGTGCTCGGAGAGGTCCGAGGCGTTTGAGGAGGCGACCCTCAGGGCTATCAAGGTCAGGCCCTTGAGGTCGGAGCCTTTGGCGTTCGGATCGGATTGTAGCATGGAGATGCACGAGTCCTTGTCGCCGGCATGCTGGCAAGCCTTTTCGAGAGTGTCGGCGTCGTTTTTTCCGCCGTGGGCGACGGCGGCGTGTTGCGGCGAGTATGAGATGTAGAGGGTGATGAAGATGAGGAAGAAAGTGTTAATATTGTGCTTCATTTCTGATTCTCTTAATTAATTTTCTTGTTTTTGGTTTGGTTCTTAATTTTTGCGGTTTGTCACGTTATTATGTTAGTAAGAAGTAGGAATTAATATGGGTCATGTGTTGAATGGAAAGCCTCTCAATTCGGCTGATTATGAGGAGTTATCTAACAAAACAAAACAATATAATAGAGTCCGTGCCGGTTTAAGGGTGAGCCATTAAGGCAATTTTAACTAATTATTAGGAAATTTTTAACTAATTACTGACAAAGTTCTTAAAATGTTTAAGTTAATCATGTAATGTTTTTTTTTTTTCAAGGAAAAAAATTCTAACAATTAGCCTTCTGTTTAGTTGTGTAAATCTCTTGAAAGCGGGAACTAATATAGATATACATATAGGGTTAAAATATTTGTTCCTCAATCTAGCTCCATTTGGTAGAGCCGGTAGAGCCATTTGAATGGTAGCATTTTGAGTAGAAAATGTCTAAATTATCATTTGCAATGGAATTTGAATGTTTGCAATATATAAACAAAAAAATTGAACAAAATATTTGAATCCATATATGTGTTTGAATAAATATTGAAAACAATTTTAACAAATCTTCAAAACCTCGAGGATTTTGAAAGTGTATATGGATGGTGTTTTATTCCTTATTTTAGTTTAACCAAAGAAAAAAAAATCATCTCATCGGATTTGAAACGAAAAAGTTATAATTGTTTATTCTTCTTTTTTTTTTTTTTCCTACTCAGTAATTGACTACTTATCTTTCTAATTAACATCTTCTAATCCTCTTTTCTGTAACTATTGAGTTGCAAAACAAAGAACAAAAAAATCACATAATCAATATTGCTAAACTAATGAACACGCACTTAAACTTTTATACTTACAACTAAGTAATTTCTTTTAATATTCCGCCCTTAATCATAATCTCTCCCACAGAAGTTCAAAAAATAAAAATAATCTATTAAGCTTCACTAATGGACCGTTATTTAGTGAGGTTTTGAATTGGACTGTCAAAAGCTGTTCTTTTGGTCACAAGTCAAATGGGCTTGTATTTTTCTGTGCTGAACAAGGGAGTCTACCTAGGTGTTCTTGTGGGCTAATAAGAAGAAAGAATTGGGTTTGTCGCATATCAGAGTCCTCTATTTTCTCCACACAATTTTCTCATTTTGTCATACTTATAGCACGTCACGCTCTATATATATACATTGTGATATTAGCAATAATTAAAGAGTAGTTGTATTTGTGATTAACATATGGTTTAATAGTAATTCTATACCTGACTTGAAATGTAATGCCCGAATTCTTCACTCCCAAATTGAGGGGAGAAAAAGTAACCATGTGAAGCATTTTTTCCATTGATGAATTTTCCTTCTTTTGTTTAGAAAAAGAGATTAAAGGAATTCGAATTCTAAATGTTCCTCTAACATTAGAGATCAATGTAAAATTACCTCTAGCCCAACCTTGTTAAAAAAAAAAAACTATTGAAAGTTTTCAAGATTTAGAACTTTCATTGAATTGAAATCAATAGCGGGAAAAAACAAAAAACAAAAAAAGATAATCACCTAATTGGCATTTAATGTTTTTTTTTTTTTTAAGGGGATACATTTTAATTTCTATCCTAAGGGAATAGTAGTTTTATATAGACAGTAGCAATATGGATATTTAAAGCTATACTCTTAATCATTCTAGTGGCTACATTTTTTTTTTTTTTTCAAAGGGGGTGTGAGCTTCTAAGATGAAGTCAATGGATTGTGGGATATCTTCCCCATACATAAGCACTAATGACTTCGTGGAGACTCACACACCGAGTAAGCATTACTCTGCTTTTGTCACTGTCTTCATGTCAACACTTCTCCTTTTTTATTATTTTTAATTTTTAAAAACTCCATGTCAACACCTTGAATTGAACATAAATGCAATAAGTTGATCGAGTCCTTGATTCATGTCAACACTTGTGATAAGATTTATTTATAATAGATTTTTAATTCTTGTACATATATACAATTAGCTTGCATTTAACATATAAATACATATATATTTTTTTTTATCAACGGTCAATTTTAACTATGAAAATAACCAAAATATTATTAAAAAGATAGAGAGAATGATGATGTCCTCTTCCTTATGATATGATTGCAAAGAGAAAAAGATCATTTGCATTCATTGCAAACGACGAGATCACAACACCAATATGGTGACATTCAAAGTCTCCGCTACCGTAGAACCTAGTCGTACGCGGCAGCGAAGAAGTTGCTTCGACTGAAGGAGATTGACGACTTAGGCCCAATGTGTGCCTCGGTGCATCGTCGACCAGCTCATTTATGGCCAGCGGACGAGTGTTGGTGACGCCTCTAAGAAGGCATCGGAGGTTTTGAAAGATCGCATGCCACAAATGTCTTTTTCCTTTTGTTTGTGTTTTTATGTTTAATCTTTTCTTCTCTTTAGTGGTTTTTGGCAATTTTTTAGTCAAAATCATATGTTGATCAAAACTAGGTACACATTGTAAATTTAATAGAATCTAATTGGATACATTTGCAATCATGCAGATAAAATGTAAAATAAATGAAAAGAAATAAGACGTTCTTAAATACTTCTCCATGGTTTCCCATCCGCTTGTCATGTTTCTTCCAAAAAACTCATTCGAAATGTCTTTTCTTCTTTAGGGAAATACTTATTCGAAATGTCCCATCAAAATCATCAATCGAATGTGTACCATAAATACAGATTGAAAAGAAATTGTTCAAAATGCCAAAATCAATGAATAAAAGAGGAGGAAAAAAAAAATCAAGTGAAACTGAGAATAAAAGTGTCAAGGCATAACTCACAAAAATATATATTCAAGTTTACAGCTGAATGCCACGTATACAATTGAACCGCCGCGCGTCGGAAGCACATCGCACCGACGAACCACCGTCCCCGGAAGTTCAACTCCGAAGTTCAACTCCGACGGCAATACTGTCGGATTAATCCTAATGTTTTCTTTTTACCAAATCACTATATACTCCAAATCCTCTACAAAGACACAGTTTTGCACCGATTCCTTTCGGGCGAACCCAAACCCGAATTCTCCACCGAACAGAGCTCCTCCATAGCCGCCAACCCCACCAGCCCCTCCCCCTTTCTCAGGCACCACTCCGGCCGAAAACCGGCCACCGACAAAGCACCGGAGCACCCCGCTTCTCTGGTGTCCGACGCACCGGCCGGTACTTCGCTGTTCACCGTAATCACAACCTCCGTGGAATTACTAGTCTCCGGCTGAAGATCGGCAGCAGGGTCGGGTTGATCAACCGGGGCGCGGCAGAGAGGGCAGTTGGAGTGGGACCGGAACCACGCGTCGATGCAGGCGACGTGGAACGCGTGGCCACACTTGGGCAGCGTGCGACCGCGTCGCCGTCCTCGAACTCGACAGGCAGACGGCGCAGTCCGCGGCGGCGTGGCTGCAGGGGAGTAGACAAGATGGGAATGGTCTTGAGGATTGACAGGTTCATGCCCTGAGGAGATATGGGCGCCGCTGCGGTGGCGGTGGCGGTGGCCGGTGGGGATTGAGGGGGTGACGTGGACGGTGGTGGCGGTGGCGGTGGTGGGAGCGGGCTGAGCACCACCGGGCGTAGGAGTGGAAGCAAGCGACGACGCAGACGATGATGAAGATGATGGTGACGGAACAGAGCATTATCTTGCCGTTTAGTGCGTAGTTGGTTGGATTGATAGTGTCGTTTGTCTTGTCCATTTGAGACAGAAAGAGAGAGAGAGAGAGAGAGTATTAGAGGGAATGGTGGTGGTATGGGTGGCGGTGGGGTTTTAGATATAGGGCGGGAAAGTGGGGTGTATGTGCGTGCGTGTGTGTGTGTGTGTGTGTGTGTGTGTGTGTGTGTAATTATATATAATTATAGGAATATAAATGGATTGTGGAGGTGACGTAGGGGAAGAGGAAGGTTCCTATGTGCTGAGTTTGACTGGTTTTTTTAACTCTGTGCTTGTTTAGAGCAACTACACTGCCTCTTTAACAATGACACGTAAATGCTAAAACAGGAAATAAATTTTTAGAGGCATCCTTCGGATAAGTATTGTGAAGTTATACATTCTTCGGATATACATTGTGATATTGGAACTATTTATCTTCTTGTCGCTCTTAGTCATTTTGTTATATATATATATATATATATATATAACATGTATGTGTACTATATATGTGCAAGTTCTTTTTATTTGGACGGATTTGTGCCTAGCTTTAACTTCTACTTGGATATTCTTTTCCCAAAAAAAAAAAAAGGAAAAAAAAACTTCTATGTGGATTTTTCCTCAAGAAAAACATATATAGTTGGAAATTTATCCATAATTAAAGATCGGAGGCCTTCGAGTGGATAATTTGTTTTAATTTATAGAAATAAGGAGACTGTATTCTTATATCTTTTTAATTTAATTTTAATGTCATAAATTTCTACATAATTAGCGTAGTCCGAACACACATTAGGACGAGAGAATATTGACCCATCCTTTTAAAGTACCACTTGTAATTATCACGCCAAGCTTTCGGCAAGAATGTACAAATTTTGGTTATAAATATGTACTAATTAACGTACATATTCCTTCTTCCCTTTTTTTTTTTTTTTTTTGGGTTTTTTCGTGGGAACGAATTTATCTGATTATTATATAACTACGCAAAGTCCACTCTTTTAAATGCAAAACAAGTCAGATTAAAGACAAACTCAAAACGATTAGCTAGGATAAATAAATATCAGCTGTTTAATTAGCAAATATATAAATAAAGGCTATATCATGTCAAAATACATTTTTCTAGTACTTAATTTAATCACCATAAATTAAATTAACCTTATCCGATGGATCAATTTCTTTAGCTAGCTTATTTGTTTTTCTTTTTCTTTTTCTTTTTTAATTTTGTTTCATATTATTGCTCGCTTATGTATGTATTGGAATGCAACTTATCTCACGTAGACAACCAACAAAACTTAGAGAGCAACATATTGAATGTTGAAGGTAAAAGTTCAACCAATATTTAAACATTAAATGCGTCTCTCCTGATTTCTTAATTAAAGTATTAAAGTGTTAACATAAAGAAAAAAAAATAAAACAATGTCAAAAAATAAAAAATAAAAAAGAAGTAGAAGATGAAAACAAATGTATGATTAAAGATAAGAAACATTAAAAATAAAAAAAGCTTTCTTTTCTTTCCTTAAAAATTTTTATAAAATTGTGTTGGACACTTGGACTAATAAATAAAAAGCTAAACCACAACTGAACAGAATAGGATGATAAGACTTGAACCTAAATGTCGTATGCGCACGTTTTCTCTGTGGGCAACGATATAATATATCAGAAAGACAAAAACCACTGGCCAAGGCAAGGACACTCAAAAGAGGAGAGATATGAATATTGAATAGGTGGGTGGGGCAAAAGGGAATCAGTAATATCGAAGACGACGAGAAAGTTACCTGATTCACCACTTTTTTTTTCGTCCATCGATTATTATAATATAAATTTCTCTTTCTCTACCGACGTGACACAAATGACAAACATATATTTCTAATTATGTCGGTTTTAATTATTTTCAATTTATGATATTGAAATAGTCTTTTTTACCCCCTAATTCTCTTGCGTTAACATTTCATTAGATTATTTTATTTTAGACTTAATTAAATTATGAGTGTGAGTTTGAGTTATAAATTTTAAATTTTAATAATAATTTTTTATTAATTTTTTAAAAAAGATAAAATATTTTTTTAGAAAAGATAAAAAAAATTTCAAAAAAAAAATGAGATAAAAAATTTAATTTAAGATTCAATACAAACATATATTTTTTTATCATAATTTTTATTTCTTTTTAACAATAAATAAAATTTATAATCGATTTTTAAAAAATTAATTGATTCTAATTTAAAATTTATACATGATAAACCAAATGGAAGTTTAATTTCTCTCTCTTCACTCTCCCCCCTTCCTCCCTCTCCCATCTCTCTCTCTCTCCTCTCGATCTTCGTCTACGATGGCAGGTGGGATCATCGCTCCTACTCCCTCTCTTCGTCGCTCATCTCTCTCTCTCTCTCTCTCTCTCTCTGCTTCCATCATCGTCGTCGTTGTCGCCGTCGACTGGGCTCCGGCCAATCTCTTTCTCTAGATCTGGTGTGGAAACTTCCATTTCACCTTGAGAAGTGATGTCGGAGTCATTTTGTCCTCGGACTTGAGCGGTTGTTGGAGTTTTCTTCTCCGGCGACGGTTCTTTTCTCAGTCGATGTCTGCGCTTCTGGATTCGTTGGTTTATCCATTGTGTCCCGAATTCGATCTGATGGAGTTCTCGAGTTTTATGAGTATGTGCCAACGGTAAATGGGGTTCTTGTTTTTTTTTAAAAAAGCTTTATTCCTTTTACTCATACCGTAGTTGGGATTGGCAACGCCGCTGAAATTATTCTGGATTGTGCTGCGATTTGTTGTTGTGTTTTGGTCCACTGCCGTTCTGGTTTGTGAATTTTGAGTTGTGGTATTCTTTTTGCAATGTCTTTAGTTTCTTGCGTGTGAAAGAGACCCTGTTAGAGAGTGGGATCCGGTATGCTCCTCCTCATCGGGGCTTTTTTGCTAGTTTTCGTTTGCTTGTTTTTTGTTTTGTTGCCATTGTCTAGGTTCTTGTTTGTTTTGTTTGTTGCATTTTATTTTTGTTGTTTCTTTTGAATGAAAATCCATCTTTGCAGGAAAAAGAAAAAGTATACCGCCGTCGGCTGCCAGATGTTGAAATTCTAGTAGAATATCTAAAATATTTAGTAGAATATACATATACTCTATTAGAGTATATTGTGCTGACGGTCGAAGCCGAAACATTTGATGATTTATCTTGAAAATTAAAAATATTCTAATAAAATATGCTGTATACTCTATTAGAATATACTGACGTCGGGGGTCGGAGTCAAAGACATCATGTTATTCTTGTTGAAAATAAAAAAATTCTAATAGAATATCCAAAATATTTAAATAGAGTATGATTATACTCTATTATAATATTACAGCACCAACGGCTTTAACCGAAGACACCCCGCATTCATATTGAAAACTAAATATATTCTAATAGAATATTTAAAATATTCTAGTCGAGTATACATTATACTCTACTAAAGTATAAAGAAGACCGACACCAATGGGTAAAGCGAAGATATGTGGTCATCCAGAAAACTGAAAATTTTATCGTAAAACATCCAAAATATTCCAGTAGAATATGCATTATACTCTACTATAGCATACTAACGATCAGAACTGGGACATTCGGCATATATATTGAAAACTAAAAATAATTAATCAAATATCCAAAATATTATATATTATTATTATAGTAGATTTTCTAAGTAATAGGAGTAATTTGGGTAAAACATTTTAAGTTGACCTTTGACTAGAACTATTTTGTACATATCAGTGAAATGAAAAAATTTATATTATATTGATAAAATGATATCCAAGTTTGTATTATTTTGATACTTTTCTCTTATTCAAGAAATACAAACCAAGGGTAGTATGCCAAAGATCCTTAGGGTAAGCTTCTATCCTCCTTTGCTGAATGCTTGGGTTTGATTCGCATCACCGTATTTGATCAGGATACATGGATAATCTACTTTATAAGAGATCTGTATATCATGCAGGGGTATCAACACATCTCCTCCTACAAGTTATCTAGACATGTCAATCTTTACCATGTAACCCAATATTTTTAGTTATAAAAAAAAAAAAAAAAACCAATGTCCGTATGATATATATATATATATATGGTGAGAAAATCATATATAAAGCCTTCCTTTTTATGTGTTAAAGTATTTGTACTGTCACGTGCAAATTTATCCCTTGACATCAGCCATGTGCTAATAGACTCTTTAAAATTTGGCCTGAGAATTGTTGAAGATTTAGGGTCGAGACTCTCTCCGTTCAACTTATATAGTTCTAGTAATTTCCTCCAATGACGCAGGGTGGAGGATTTAACATCACCTATCTTTTTGTTCTTAAAATATATATATATATAAACATGATGCAGTCGATTTCCATCCATCTATATGAAACACTTCTACCGGCTGTAAGTGGCCGATTTCTATTTTAAAACCTTCTAATTAGTAAGCATCCACAAATTATTGAGGAGTGTCATGTCCCCCAAAAAAAGGAAGTTAATTGATTAACAAATTCAAATACCCTTGAACTTTTTAGTAAGGTTAATAGTATGGTCTCATATTAATTAAAGTAGTATCATGGACATTAATTCTAATTTTATTATATATTTTAATTAATATAATGGTAAGTTATCATGTAAGTTTTTTTAATTTTGGTTGATGTAATAGTTTTTGAAATCTATAATAATAATAAATACATATCAATAAAAAGAATAACAACTTATTATTAAACATCTAAAATTAAAGTTGATGGCTAATATTGTTCTATTAACTATGCTACTAGTAGTTGGGGAGAGAGAGAGAGAGTCTAATCAGGCATGGTCACCTAGCTAGAAGCATTGAGAGATTGAATCAAATAGCTGGGTAGTTAAAAGGAGCTTTCCACTGTAGAGGTATTTTTAGTGATGATGTGTGTTTCGAATATTTATATTTGATTAAAATCATATTAAAATAAATAGATATTAAAATTTGATAAAATCTGATACATATCTTTCATGAATGGAAATCTATCAGATATAATACATATACCATCATATAATTCCCAAATAACATGCCTAACTAGGTCTATGATAAATAGTATTTTTCATCCAATCCCGGTCGCTAATAGTATATAGAATAGCAGCGCATAAAGCCGTTGAGTTGAGTATTCCCATCGAATCAGAAAATATGTTCCACTTAGATAGCTAGGTTGTACTTGTGGACCATTTTTTTTTTTTTTTAGTAGTTTGCCCCCAAGTTGAATCATACGTACATATTATTCCCTCCAATCCGGAATAATAAAAGGGCGAAAAGCAATTTGCAGAACACCATTATATATATATATAGATATATGTATACGCACATATATACACACACATATATTTATATATAATGACAACTAGCAGATCCTTCAAACTCCACTGATCAAATCTTTGATTCTGCATGGATATAATTTATAGCTATGTATTATTATGAAAAGTTGTGGATAAGATTCAAACTATAGTGAGGTATCATGAAATATTTTCCACTAATTTAGATACCCTAGAGAGTTGATAAAGTAACGAAAGCTACCAAAAGAAAAATTAAAATCGCGCAAATATATATAGATCGAGCTTAATTAACCATTAGTATCTCTTTCTTATACCAAAAAAAAAAAAAAAGCTTAATTAACCATTAATAGTATTATATTTGACTCTTTGAACATTTACCATACAAGTTCGTGTTCTGTATATATATATATATATAGATACAGCGCCTAAGCCGAACGCAAGTGTCTAAGACCTAAACGCGTAGGTTAGTAATGAGAGGAGGATAATAGTGTTAGATTATGAATTTATCTCAAAGTATTAAATTGTTATGCTATTTTGGTATCTGTAAATTATATTCTAGATATGAATGAGGATATTAGATTGTGAATATGTCCACATTGTTAAGTTATTTGGCTGTTGTGGTGTTTATATATGCATATTAGATACCCTGTCTGCTTAAGTTATTTTGCAAGATGATTTCTACCCAAACCATTTTAACATGATATCGAGTCAAACTTTAGACATGAGAATGATTATGTTTAATTGTAAATTTATATCGTATTATTAAATTACTAAACTGCCTTTTAAATGAGTAGGAGGTGTCTAAAGTCGAAGAAATATGCTAGGAATCCAAAGTAATCTATCAATTAAATTTTTTTTGTACTACATATACCATTGACATTTGAGATGGTCCAACTTGTTAGCATGTACTACATATACCTATTACATTATTGTTTGTTTACGTTTAGACATTTGTGTGTGTTTGTGTATCATTATGCATATAGAATAATTAGTAGTAAAATCTTCCATAAAATAAATAGTTAAGATTTTCAATTCTTTCGTTAATCACATTATTATTAGAAGAATAAACTAATAGACACATAAGAAATTAAATGAAATAAAAAAGAAGGAAACATGCCATATAGAGGCTATGTTGTTAAGGAATATTGAAGCGTATAAGTGGTTCTTAGCTACTTCTGTTTTCTGAGAATATTTTCCATTCTTCAGTTTTGTTTAAAGACAAGTCGTTTTAATTCTCTAATTCGTTTTTTTCCCCCTTTTTGTTAGGGAGATGCTTGAAATCTCTCTATATTTTGTCGCAGAAGCTGCTACATATATAAAGGAATATTAGTTTCGATATTAGCTTGGGTAGATATTTAAATTACCTAATTTTTTTGGTCATTTTTCAAAAATATCCTTGGAAAAAGAAGGCCACCGGCCATATGCGCCCTTTACCCATAGTAATCTAAAAGATATGATCTGACACCTTATCTTACTCACCAAAAAAAAAGGTGGGCCATAACACATCTGATTACCATATGACAGCCCAAGAGACAGAGCTGTTAATGCACCAGAAGTGAGGGCCCAATTCACCGGCCCCTAAGCATGAAGGGGGATAATTTAGTCCATCCCAAATTAAAAAAAAAAAAAATACTGGTATCATCCGACCTATCATATTTTTAGGGTTCATTTGGTGAATAAGTTAAGTTTGAAAATTTTAAGTTTGAGTTGTAAATTTTTGTTGAATTTTCAGAAAAGACAAAAACTTTTTCTGAAAAAAAGTTTGATTTGTTAATTTGTAAAAATAGTGATAACTTTTTCAGAAAAAAAAAAAATTTGGAGAAAAAGACAAAATTGATTGATGTTGATTACCAACCAAACAATTATTTTAAAAAGAAAAATTGAGATGTAAATAAAAATAAAATAAAATATGATTCCAATTCTATTTAAAAGATATCGAGATTAATAAATAAATAAATATGATTCAATTCTATTTAAAGATGACTCTTTATATCATTGTAAATGAATTGAGAACAAAAATGTTAAAAAAAAAGTGAAAAGCATTCTTACTAATACATCAATCTATTAATAATTAACATAAATATTTATATTGACCGCTTCATCAGCTCGTCGAGACTAATGTAAAAGCATAAGTCTCTCAAACAAGAGTAGGATTATTAGTGTCATCCGATCTATCATACTTACAATCTTAAAATAAATTTCGGAATCTATTAACAAGACAGAAATAATCTAACTCAATTTTACGTAGTTTCATCTTAACTAATAATTAGTGCAAGGTTATATAATATATTAATCTAACAGTATATTTTATGTTAGGATTGTTATACATCGAATCTGAAAACAACTTAACAGTAAAGAAGTGAAAGACATCCTTACTAATACACCAATCTAAAAGCATTTAAGCAGTCATGATGAGAGCCCCGCCAAGAATAACGAGACCCGATAACGAAAAGGAACCCAAGAACATTCTACGATCAGGTTTGGATGAGCGACCTGACCCGTTGCTTCAACAAAAATAAGAACCTTGGTATATTTGACCTCAACTCGTTGTTTAATGCGAAACAAGAACCTCGGTATAAGTAAGACGCTACAAACGGTGGTGGAAATCCATTTGATAAGTCGATAGTGAACGCACGAAAAATTCCGAATAGTTCATCAAATAACCAAAGAGAAAATACTCTTACATTTTTGAATAATCACCTCCCTTTCACTATTACAAAACGCCTATTAATAGGCTGAATATTACAAAAAGTTCCTAAAATAGCTATAATAATTCAGGCTAAAATTTGTAATTAGAAGTTCTTACTTGCCTAAAAGAGAAAAAGGGAAACAATTTGTCCTTTAATTGACTGATCTCACACCTTCACTAGAAAAGAAAAGTTTGACGTTTTTAAAAGGATTTATTATCAGCCATAAATACTCATGAAAAGTCAGAAAATGCCTAAACAGATAAAGGAAAGTAAATATCTTGGCATGCACGCCTTACAACCCTATTCAACTTGCTAAAATTAAACTTTGTCTTAGCTAGATTTTTCTAGAACTCAAATAGGATCAGTATTCCAAGCTCTTGTGCTTGCCATGTCCTCATCATTCCCCCTCCTCTTGAAAAAGATTTGTCCTCAAATCAAGTTCAAAACCTGCGAGAAAGCGCATCTGCGATGATATTTTCTTCTTCTACTTTTTTTTTTACGTTTTTTTTTCTTTGTTTTTTTTTTTCAAATTACAACAAGAACCATAAATTATAAATTACAAACAAATTCGGAAATATTTTATTTTATTATTTTTTTTCACTATCAGGAACTGAAATAAACTAGGATTTGAACAAAAGAAAATTTAAAGGATAGATAAACTTGAAACTAGAACCGAAGCTCTGATACCAAATGATGTGAACCCCATCAAGAATAACGAAACCCGACAACAAAAAAGAACCCAAGAATGTTCTACGATCAGGTTTGGATGGGAGATCTCGACCCGTTGCTTCAACAAAAACAATTACCTTAGTATATTTAACCTCAACCCGTTGTTTAATGCGAAATAGGAACCTTGGTATAAGCAAAACGCCACAAACGGTGTGGAAATCCATTTAATAAATCGATAGTGAACACCACGGAAAATTCTGATAAGTTCGAATAGTTCATCAAATAAACAAAGAGAAAATACTCTTATATTTCTGAATAATTACCTCCCTTTTCACTATTACAAAGACTCATATTAATAGGCTGAATGTTACAAAAAAGTTCATAAAATAGCTATCATAATTAAGGCTAAAATCTGTAATTAAAAGTTCTTACTTGCCTAAAAGAGAAAAAGGAAACAATCTGTCCTTTAATTGGCTGATCTCATACCTTCATTAGAAAAGGAAAGTTTGACGTTTTTAAAAAGACTTATTATCAGCCATAAACGCCCATGAAAAGTCAAAAAATACCTAAACAGATAAAGAAAATTAAATATCTTGGCATGCACGCCTTATAATCCTATTCAATTAACTAAAATTAAACTTTACCTTGACTAAATTCTTCTATAGCTCAAATAGGATCGACATTCCAAGCTCTTATGCTTGTCATGTCCCCATCAAGTCGACAGTTGAGTTAAGTAAATCTATAGCAGAAGTCTCTCAAATTCGAGTGGAGAAGATTGTGCCTTAGTTTTCTATTACAACCGTTTTTTCTTCTTGAGTTTGGTACAGCTAAAGTTGTGTTTTCATCTAATCAATGCTGATCCTGTTTGGATGGTTATAGGAGGAACTGTACTAGATACTAAAGTCAACTTCTAGTTTCTATATTGTGATAAATAGACATTATAAACATGCATTTAAGAGTTTGCGTTTTTTTTTTTTTTGTTTTCAATTTATTCCCCAACCCCCCACCCCCCTCTCCTCTTTTTATTTTTATTTTTTGGTTTTTTTGTGATTAAAGTATTGCAACGCTTCTTGTCGGAATAGAACTCATTATTAAATACGTGTTGATTAATATAGAGAAGGCAATTGTGTAAACGTCTTCTCCACACCATTTATCTTTTGGACTTCTTAAAAAAAAAAAAAAAAAAATTAAAAAACGGAGAGGATAGTAATGACATTTGATATGATCATCTTCCCTCTCTTTTTAAGATAAACATGAATTCAACGTATCATCCATTTTCTCTCGGAAGGTGAAAAATAATAAAAGAAAAAGAAAAGATCTTTTTAATAAAAGGTATTTTAAAAGAAACTATCTCACTAAAATATTTTGAGAGAGGGATATAAATATGGCTAAAGAGAACGAAAAATGTCTTTCACGAGATGCGAAATGAAAGCCACTAACATTTTAGGAGGTTCGTACTCAAAAGCTGTTGGTTTATTTTTGACTTATTTATGTAAGCGCCCCACAGAAAAGGGGGAATTATTGGGAAGAAATAGGTGCCGTTTACCAAAAGCATGTCGATGGTTTGGTCAAAGTGGGGATCTCAACCACTTACAAAGATAGAAGATAACATATGTCCGACCAAAAAAGCCTCATCCAGTGGTTTCGTAGTTTGCATTGTAATTATCGATAAGTGACTGCTGATTAAATTTTGATTAAATCGGCATATTTTTCATATATTTATCATCTATTCCTACATGATGGTGTTGATGACGATAATAATAAATGAAAGTGTAATGATGTTAATCTAAGTAAATAAAATCACTTTTTAAAAAAAACACAAAAATTATTATTCTATTATCGTCTTCTAAGATCGGATTTTTTTTCTTTTTTCTTTTTTTATAAATATGATTTTTAGATACTTAGAGAAGTGCATTATGCCTTAATTATGACAGACATATCAAATTTGATGTGCTTAATCAGTTATATATATATATATATAACATATGAATTGTCCTATATGGACGGTTAGACGAGAAAGTTCTCCATCTTTCTCAATTTATCTATCTCCCTCTAGTGTGTACCGTGCTCTTTTCTGAGACTATCATTCCACCGGACAAACGACAATTCCTATATGCACGTATGTGTATATATATATGTATGTATTGTCCGATGTGTAGATAATAATTGCATGCCCGTATCTGAACATCTATTGCTGGGATGAACTCTACCATCTCTCCTGTTAATTTGCTGGTGTGGTATGTGGTTTCTGGAATGTGGTAATTAATAATATTGATTTTATGAATTAATTATGATAATTTTTATATCTTAATATTATTTTTTAAAAATATTTTGAGTGTTAGAGAAAAAAGTTGAATTTGTAAACTAAAACTCATAGAAATTTAGTGCAAGTTGTATGTAGTTTCATCATTATTATTATTTCTTCTCGATGGTTGTTAGTCATGCATAACAGAATTATTGAGAAAATTAGTTTAATTATTAGGAAAACTAATAAAATGTTATTAAATAGAAAATATATAACTCTACTAGAGACAAACTAGAATTGAAATGTACTCAAAACTATTCAAAAAATGTTTTAATGAAAAAAAAAATGAAAAGCAAAATAAATTAAGAAGGTAAGAAAATTAAAAGCAAAAAGAGAAAATGAGTAGGGATGTTATTTTTTTTCTCACATGCAAGTTCATGTTCCCCTACCTAACATGATTGGGATGGAGACAAGTTCTTGTCATTGCATCAGGGTCAGAGCAGGGGCGGGGAGTTCGGGATTGGAAGAAGAACTCCCCGTCCCGTCCACACTCCGATATACATATGCAACAAAATTTTGCAAATAATGTTTATTTTTAACTTGTATTTTTATAATAATCTTGATCTAATCTATTGCTCTCTATACTTATTTTGTTGAAATTTGATTTCTCTTGTAAGATTATTGAAGTTTAAATTGAGTTTATGATTAAATTCAACTCATTTTTGTTTTTAACTTGTTAAAAATTTGACTGATAATGAATATTTTGGTAGGGATTGGGATGTGGTATAGGGAAGAAATATCTTCAACGGGGATTTCCCATTTCTATCTTTGCCTCTTCGTAAGTTGGGATAGAGGGGAAATGTGTTTGTATTGAAAAGCAGGAATGGAAACGATAAGAAAGCATTACACATCCCGTCCTGTTATCATCATAAATTAGTTTTTTTTTAAGTATTATTTTAAAAGCAAAAATTAAATGCAAGAAAATTTTTATAAGGCGGAAAATAAAAAGAAGAAAGTGAAAGAGTTTATAAAATAATAATAATAATAACAAAAGCAAAAACAAAAACAACCAAGACGACCTTGTTATAAATAAGGTGTCCAAAACTGTCTCTTAAAGTATAGTTAGGATAAATGATCATAACATTGCCTGTGGTGTTTGATGTGGGGCTTTAAAAAAAAAAGGTTTTTAAGATGCATTCATTTAACTTGAAACATAATATGTAGCTACTAGGTAGTAGTTGTTTGGAAACTGGTTTTTTTTTTTTTTTTTTTTTTTTAAAGCTAATGACTCTCTTCTACTACATGTGCGTCCAATTTTCGTATTTTTCCAACATTGTCTCCTGTGCAATAGATACCTGGAGAAGGTGAAGAAGATTTCTCCTCGGACACGGTAAACGTATTTAGGAGAATCCTTGCAAACCGTGACCCGAAACCTCCATTGATAGCTAAAGAGATTGGATTCAGAGGTGTGTATGAAGATCCTGTTACTTTGCCTTCCTGGCTCTCCGAAGAAGACATCAGCCATTTCGCCAATAAATTCAATCAGACGGGCTTTACTGGAGGACTAAATTACTATCGAGCTTTAAATCTGTAAGTTTCTCGATCTCATTATCAAATTACATAATATTACCCTAATTTCATTGAATCCTAACATGGTTTCACTGAGATTTTTTACGTTTTTATTTATGTGTGTATTACTTTTCTTAAATTATAAATAGCAGCTTATGCTAGCAGAAGAAAAATAATTATGGCTTTATGCCTCCACTTAATAATTAAAATTTTAAAATATGCCAACTAAAAAAAAATTTGACAAAGATAAATACCCAATTCGGTGAATAAAAAAATATGATAATATTTTCACATTCGTAACAGTGTCTTACGAGTAGGATTTTATTCGGCTTACAAAAATGCAGAACATGGGAGCTGACAGCAGCATGGACTGAAGCACAAGTGAAGGTGCCAACAAAGTTCATAATAGGGGATCTGGACCTGGTCAATCACTTCCCTGGAATGAAAGAATACATTCATAATGATGGTGGCTTCAAAAGAGACGTTCCCTCGTTGCAAGAAGTCATCGTTATGGAAGGAGTAGCTCACTTCATCAATCAAGAGAAGCCTCGCGAAATCACCTCTCACATTCACCAATTCTTCCTCAAGTTCTAATATAATTACCAACAAACCCCTCATCTTATTATATATACATCTATATATATATATATATATATATATATATAGATAGATTGTGCTTGATGATCCTTAATTTCCTAGAAATAATATCAAACTGAATAAAAGAACTTTCAGTGTTTTACCATGTAAGTTATATATATAAATATATATTCGTTACTTTTAAATGCTCCGAATTTTATGGACAATATGTTACCTTTTTATATTTTATTTTCGGAAGTTAATTTACTTATTTAGATATCCATGGATACTTTTGCTCGAAATTTTCTTTATTGTCTACAGGTATAATCGAATCCGACTCCCACATTTCATTGTCTTTCAAGAAATTTAGAAATTTGACATTAAACTTTGGATGATATAAATAAGTTAGACATAAAACTGCCATCATTATCATGTGAAAAAAGGACAATGACTTATCCAATGATTACAGTTCCTAACTTGCAACCAACGCTCAGTACCATATAAATCTCCTTGTTTATGACGACATTGGCACTAGAAACAGAGGCATTCGTGGCTAAATATAGCAAAGATCGATACATTGGTTGAGTGGGTCTTTATTTGGAATATTCGCTTCTATAGTTAGTAAATTAAAAATAACATTAATTGGAATGCATTGTGATAAAAAAAAAAACAAAAAAAAAAAAAACAAAGAAATCGAGAGTGGTATGTACATAATTTAGTGATAATCATATATATGATTCCACTCAAAGTTATAGATTTCGAATTCTCCATCTTCTAATTTTTTAAAAAAATTAATTAAAAAAAAAATGAGATTGAGTAGGGATACATTTGATTAAAAAATTAGGGTGCATTTGATTCTAAGGTTCAAAACTAAAGTTTTCATACCGATTTTTATCTTTTTTTCAAATATTAATAAAAATTATAACTAGTTTTTGAAAAGTCAATAAATTTTAACATAAAAACTTTATTCCAAAATCATACTCTAAACGCAAGTTTAACTAGAAGTTACTTTAAAAATAGTAGTTGAGAGGGAAAATGATTTAAAAAAAAAAAAAAAAAACAGCCTGCGACACTACTCAAGCAAATGTTAGGCATTACTTTCTAGCCGATCATAAACTTTCCAACTTTAGAGCCCGCTTCCGTTGAAATATACATTTTTTTTTTTCGTTAAAATAATACTCATATACATATGTATATGGTACGTTGATTAATACTGCAAATTTAGTACTAGACTTCCCTTTTCCCTTCTTTTTGATCAATAATCAAAATTTTCAACGAGTTTTAATTTTTAATTTTTTTTGGTAAATAATGAAAAGAGAAATGTCTCTGGTCCAATACGTAAAGGGTAAGTAACATTTGAAATGACTGATGAAGAATAACAAAAGATGTTATACATGTATCTTTATCGGTTAACAGATAAGGGACTCACATAGTATATCAATAAATTTTCTTTCCTAAACGACAAATCACATGATGCATAGCTCAAATATCCGATCCATTTAAAACAAAGGCTTCAAATAAGATATACTATGTCATCGTATCATCACCACCACCACAGTGATACAAGTTTTTTATTTATAGCATCGATGTTATCATTCTAGCAACATCGCATGACAGCTGGCAAATTGTGAAAAACATGCATTCATAATAATTTTCTCATTATTTTACCTCCAAGTACTATTAAAGCCACGAACATGTGATTGTTGGTAAAAATGATCTAAATAGAAATCTCATTAATTTGTTTTTTTTTGTTTTTTTTTTTTTTTTATCTTGGCAAATAGCTAACTAGATCTTTTCACTAGCTTCCCCGTTTTCTATTAAAGCAGTCCTCTAGTATAAAAAGATACAAAGAAGAACATACATACATATATACATACATATAGATAGATTTAGAAGTGTATATATATATATATATACTTATATACATATATGTATATTAAATCGGTGAATTTTTAACACATTTATCATCTCTTCTTACATGATGATGCTGATGATGATGATAATAAATGAAAGTATAATGATATCAATCTAAGAAAAGAAACCCACTCTTTAAAAATTAAAAAAAAAAACACAAAAATTAACTACTATTCTATTATCATCTTCCAAGATTTATCTGGATAAATTCCGACACAAGAAGAAGAAGAAGAAAAAGTCCATTAGCTCTCATAAAGATTAAGAACAATGCGTCTATGAACATATATTTTGACCTCCTTTTTCCTATGTAAACTAACCACATGAGTTTCACACTTCACAAATTGAAGCCCACAATGATTCACACTTCATAGACCTCCCCCCCCTCCCCCCCCCCCCCCCCCCGGTATGTAAGCACCCATGGCTTAAGTTGGCATTCGGCTTATTTGGTTTAATGAATCTAAAGAAAGGATAGTCAAAGACGGACAAGATATCTATTTGCTTTTAAATGGAAAAAAAAAAAAAAAGACGGGCAAGATATCTATTAATATAAGGGCTTAAGGGCTTACTTTGTTTGTATGTTTTTTTGAGAACTGCAAATCAATCTCTAATTTAACAAATTAATACTTAACTACTCCAACTTCAAAATTCAATAAAATTAACCTCTAATTAAATATAAAGTTAATTTGTTTATGGTTTTTTTATACGTGACTCGTATGTAATTTATTATTAAGAACGGTTCAAAACTTTTTTAGTTAACTCACATATAAACAAAATTCTCTCATTTTGGTGATAAATTCAAGGATAAAATCCAATTTTGGGGGGGGGGGGGGGGGGGGGTGCGGACTTTTTAACTCATGGATTGATATGTCAAACACGTAAAATTGTGAAGGACAACCATGTAATATATATATATATATATATATATATATCATTTTGGTGATAAATTCAAGGATAAAATCCAATTTGGGGGGGAGGGGGGGGGCGGACTTTTTAACTCATGGATTGATATGTCCAACACGTAAAATTATGAAGGACAACCATGTAATATATATATATATATAATCTATAACTATATTATAAATGAGTGACCCTTTTTACTGTTAAAAAAAATAGTCAAATTATTTTTATCTTCTCCTTTTTTTTGTTTTTTCTTCTTCTCTTTCGTTTGGCTTTTGTTTTTCCATGTTGCCGTAGATGTCACCAAGATGGTTTCCTTTTTACTTTTCTTTGCCTCTTTCCCTGGTTCTCTAAAATTATTATATATAATTAAAAGAATTATGTTCTCCCCCAACCCCCCCCCCCCGGCCCCCGCCGCCCGCCCGCCCGCCCGCCCGAATTGAAACATGTATCTTGATATATCTACCTTTTATTTTTGTAACAATTTTTATTTAAAATTTTTTCTCAAATATGCCCCTACTTATTAATTTTTTATTGCAGTGTTTTATTTTTGTTTTCTTTAATAATTTTGTAGATGTCCTTTTTTTTTTTTTTTTATTTTATCATAAAATTTTAATATTTATACATTTCACGGATATCAAACACGTCATTTTAATTAGTGTGTGTGTATAAATATATAATACGCTATTGGCAGACAGCTAAGGGAAAACGTCATAAATTAAAACGGTCCTTTAGTAATTGAAAGACACAAAGAAGAGAGACAAATTCAGAACTCGTGAGCCGAGAGAGAAAGAGAGAGAGAGAGAGAGGTCGGAGAAATGGAGAAAATAGAGCACAAAACAATTCATACAAACGGCATAAACATGCATGTGGCTTCAATAGGGAGCGGTCCAGCAATTCTCTTCCTTCACGGCTTTCCGGAGCTCTGGTACTCATGGCGGCACCAGATGCTGGCCCTGTCGTCCCTCGGTTACCGCTGTATCGCCCCGGACCTCCGTGGCTACGGCGACACCGACGCACCGCCATCGCCGGCCTCGTACACGGTCTTCCACATCGTCGGCGACCTGGTCGGACTGATTGAGCAGCTGGGGGTGGAGCAGGTGTTCTTGGTGGGACACGACTGGGGGGCTATAATCGCCTGGTACTTGTGCCTGTTCAGACCGGATAAGATCAAGGCCTTGGTCAATCTCAGTGTGCCCTTCTTTCGAAGGAACCCAAATATTAATTTCGTGGAGGGGTTCAGAGCTGTGCTTGGCGATGATTTCTACATGTGCAGGTTTCAGGTCAGTGGTTTTTGTCCTCTATTAATCGGTTTTGCTTTTATCATTTGGGATTCTTTTGTTTCTTGTCGGACTCGGATTTTTTTTTTTAATTTATTAATATGATTTTTAGATATTTAGAAAAGTGCATTATGTCTTAATTACGACAGACATATCAAATTTGATGTGCTTAATCAGTTATATATATATATAATATACGAATTGTCTGATAGATTGTCAGACGAAAAGTTCTACCTCTCTCTCTAGTGGATTGTATCGCGCTTCTGCTGGAAGGAAGACAATTTCTATTTGTGTGTGTATATATATATATATATATATGTATGTATTGTCCGATGTGTAGATAAGAATTGCATGCCCGCAACTGAACATCTATTGCTGGGATGAACTCTACCATCTCTCCTGTTAATTTGCAGGTGTGGTATGTGGTTTATGGAATGTGGTAATTAATAATATTGATTTTATGATTTAATTATAATAATTTTGATATCTTAATATTTTTGAAAAATATTTGAGTGTTAGAGAAAAAAGTTGAATTTTTAAAATAAAACTCATAGAAATTTAGTGGAAGTTGTATGTAGTTTCATCATTGTTAGTATTGCTTCTCAATGGTTGTAACTCATGCATCATAGAATTATTGAGAAAATTAGTTTAATTATTAGGACAACTAATAAAATGTTATTAAATAGAAAACATATAACTCTAATAGAGACAAACTAGAATTGAAATGTACTCAAAACTATTCAAAAAATGGTTCAATGAAAAAAAAAAAGCAAAATAAATTAAAAGAAGTTAAGAAAAAATTAAAAGCAAAAAAGAGAAAATGAGTAGGGATGTTAATTTTTTTTTCTCACATGCAAGTTCCTGTTCCCCTCCCTAACATGATTGGGATGGAGACAAGTTCTTGTCATTGCATCAGGGTCAGAGCAGGGGCGGGGAGCTCGGGATTGGAAGAAGAACTCCCCGTCTCGTCCACACCCCGATATACATATGCAACCAAATTTTGCAAATATTATTTATTTTTAACATGTATTTTTGTAATAATCTTGATCTAATCTATAGTACTTATTTTGTTGAAATTTGATTTCTCTTGTAAGATTATTGAAGTTTAAATTGAGTTCAGGATTAAATTCAACTCATTTTTGTTTTTAACTTGATAAAAATTTGACTGATTATGAATGTTATGTTGGGGATTGGGATGGGGTGTAGGGAAGACAATATCTTCAACGGGGATTTTCCGTTTCTATCTTTGCCTCTTCTTAAGTGGGGATAGAGGGGAAATGTGATTGTATTGAAAAGCTGAAATGGAGATGACAAAGCATTCCACGTCCCGTCCTGTTGTCATCCTAAATCAGTTAAAAAAATGTATTTTTTTGAAAAAAGCAAAAATTAAATGCAAGAATTTTTTTTTAAAGGCGGAAATTAAAAAGAAGAAAGTGAAAAACTTTATAAAATAATAATAATAATAATAACAAAAGTAAAAACAAAAACGGCCAAGACGACCCTGTTATGAATGGGGTGTCCAAAACTGTCTCTTAAAGTATAGTTAGGATAAATGATCATAACATTGCCTGTGGTGTTTGATGTGAGGCTTAAAAAAAGGTTTTTAAGCTGTATTCATTTAATTTAAAACATATTAGGTAGCTACTAGGTAGTAGTTGTTTGGAAACTGGTTATTATTATTATTTTTTTTTTTTAAGCCAATGACTCTCTTCTACTACATGTGCGTCCAATTTTCGTATTTTTCCAACATTGTCTTCTGTGCAATAGACACCTGGAGAAAGTGAAGAAGATTTCTCCTCGGACACGGCAAACCTATTTAGGAGAGTCCTTGCAAACCGTGACCCGAAACCTCCATTGGTAGCTAAAGAGATTGGATTCAGAGGTGTGTATGAAGATCCTGTTGCTTTGCCTTCCTGGCTCTCCGAAGAAGACATCAACCATTTCGCCAATAAATTCAAACAGACGGGCTTTACCGGAGGATTGAATTACTATCGAGCTTTAAACCTGTAAGTTTCTCGATCTTATTATCGAATTGCATAATATTATCCTAATTTCATTGAATCCTAACTTGGCTTCATTGATATTTTTAAATTTTTTTATTTCTGTGTGTATTACTCTTCTTAAATTATAATGACAGTTTCAGCTAGCATAAGAAAAGGAGTTATGACTTCACGCCACCACCTAATAATAAAAATTTTAAAAAATGCCAACAAAAAAAAATCATATTACATACACTCCTGTAATTAAAAAAAGCAAAAAAAGAAACTCGTGATAAAAATAAATACCCAATTCAGTGAAAATTAATATGATAATATTTTTGCATTCGTAACAGTGTCTTACCAGTAGGATTTTTTTGGGCATATAAAAAATGCAGAACATGGGAGCTGACAGCAGCATGGACTGGAGCACAAGTGAAGGTGCCAACAAAGTTCATAGTGGGGGATCTGGACCTGGTCTATCACTTCCCTGGAATGAAAGAATACATTCATAATGATGGTGGCTTCAAAAGAGACGTTCCCTCTTTGCAAGAAGTCATCGTTATGGAAGGAGTAGCTCATTTCATCAATCAAGAGAAGCCTCGCGAAATCAACTCTCACATTCACCAATTCTTCCACAAGTTCTAAGATAATTACCAACAAACCCCTCATCTTATTATATATATATATATATATATATATTGTGCTTGATGATCCTTAATTTCCTATAAATAATATCAAGCTGAATAAAAGAACTTTCAGTGTTTTACCATACAAGTTATATATATAAATATATAATCGTTAATTTTAAATGCTCTGAATTTTATGCAAAATGTGTTACCTTCTTATATTTTATTTTCAGAAGTTAATCTACTTCTTTAGATATCCATGGATACTTTTGCTCGAAATTTTCTTTATTGTCTACAAGTATATAATCGAATCCGACTCCCACATTTCATAGTCTTTCAAGAAATAAATTTTTATTTTTTTGAAAATGTCTTTCAAGAAATTTGACAATAAACTTTGGATAACATTAATAAGTTAGCTATAAAACTGCTATCATAATCATGTGAAAAAAGGACAATGACTTATCCAATGGCTACCGTTTTTAACTGTGCAACCACGTTCAGTACCATAAAAATCTCCTTGTTTATGACGACATTGACACTAGAAACAGAGGTAGTCATGTGGCTAAATGTAGTTGGTTGAGTGGGTCTCTATTTGGAATATTCGTATATATTAGTTAGTAAATTAAAAATAATATTAATTGGAATGTAGTGTGATAAAAAGGAAATCGATAGTATTTACAGAGATGACCTAGTGGTAATACTATATCTCATTCTACTTAAAATTGAAAAATTCGAATTTCCCATCTTTCAAATTAAAAAAATATATTAATTAAAAAAAAAAAGAGATTGAGTAGGGATACAGTTAGATTAAAAAATTATGGTGCATTTGATTATAAAGTTCAAACGTAAAGTTTTTATATCAATTTTTATCTTTTTCTGAAAATTTAAAAATTAGTTTTTAAAAAATCAATAAATTTTAACATAAAAATTTCATTCCAAACTCATACTCTAAATGCAAGTTTAATTAGAAGTTACTTTAAAAATAATAGTTGAGAGGGAAAATGATTTTTTTAAAAAAATCAGCCAGCGACACTCCTTAAGCAAATGTTAGGCATTACTTTCAAGCCGATCATATACTTTCCAACTTTCAGTGCTGGGAATTCAGGCCGCCCGGCCCGGACCGGCCCGAGGCCGATGGGTTATTCCAAAATTCGGTCCGACCCGGCCCGGTCCAAAAGTTTTGAAATATAAGTCCAACCCGGCCCACGGGCCTAGAGCGGGTCGGGTCGGGCCGGGCCTAGCCCAATTTTTTAAATTTTTATTTAATTTTATTTTTTATTTGTAATTTTTGAATAAATTTGTATATTTTTTATAATTTAATAATTTATCTGAATATTTTATCTTAGATAAAAAAATAAAAAATTTTATACTTTGTTAAAATCATTGTCAATATCATCGTCATCGATGATGGTCATTTCGTTAAAGTGTTGGAGTATCTCTAGATCTTCTACTGTATATTGCATCATTTTATTTGCATGTTCCCAATCTTTTAGGCATGTAAGTACCTCGACCATCTCAAGTGTTCATGAGGTCCTCCGATCTTCAATTATCCTTCCAGCTATGCTGAATGCTGATTTAGAAGAAACTGTCGAAACAGGAATAGTTAAGATATCACGTGCTAAACGGGAAAGCACTGGAAAATTTGTCGACTGTAACCTCCCCTAATCTAAAATTTTGAAATCTTCAGTATTTGTAGTTGAATCTGACAGTGAAAAATCTGTATCTAAGTATTTTGCGAGCTCCGAGTGTATCGTACTCGTGGTAGTTGAACTTGCTGAAAGTGGATGAGTAACACTCGAACTTGATGAAGAGCCCGATCTTGCTGGAGTAGAGAAAAAACCCAAAACTTTTTTCTTTTTCCGATCACCAGCAGTTGGAAGAGTTTCTTTGGTTTCAATGTTAACTTGTTGTCCGAATTTATTCTGATAACTTGCAAAAATATCAAATAACCTGCATTTAGTGTTAGTAAATGTTAAAGAATACGTTGAAGCAAAATCTACATTCATATGTTCAGAAATATGAGTAAGACCATTATAAAGACCATTTAATTTAACCATAGGATTTAAAACAATGGCAAGGCAATATAATAAAGGTATGTTATTGTGATCTCAATATTCATAAACTTTTTCTCCATTTTTTCTACTATTAGTTTAAATAAATTATCATTTCTATATTTAGAAAATAATGAAGAACATTAATTGGGTGAAAACTAGTGGAGAAGTGGGATAATAAACACCATACAATTAAACAATAGCATCATAAAAAGTTTTTAAAAAATAAATCATTCTTTCAGCAATAAATCAATCAACATCAGATAATAAAATCATATTATACTTTGTATTATAAAACATAGAAATAAAATTCTTATATTCTATTACATTTTTCAACATTAAATAAGTTGAGTTCCACCTTACCGGTATATCAGTACCAAATTTTTGAGGTTTTAAACCTTATGCTTTACAATACTTCTTAAATTCAGCAATGCGAGGATTTGAATTATGTATTCAAAGGAGAGCATTACGAATATTTTCTATGTTACTACTTACTAACTTCATACCTGATTTTACAATGAGGTTGATGATATGACATGCACAACATTGATGTAATAAAATTCCACCAATATATTCTGACAAGTTTTTCTCAAGAAAATGAATTGCAGCGGTATTTGCCGAAGCATTATCTAGGATGATTGAAATAATACAATTGTTAATGCCAAATTCATTTAAAACATATTATAAGTAATATTTAAAGTATTGTGAGAATGATCAATAAGTCTAAAGCCAATAATTCTTTTTTGTAATTGCCACTTGGGATCTAAATAATGTGAAACTACACTAATATAATCTTGGTTTGACCTAATAGCCTAAATATCAGATATCAATACAATATAAAATATATTTGTATTCATATAAGGTATTAATATAGTGCATTTTTTATTATAATAAGATATAATATCACTCCTAATAGTTTTTCTAGTAATGGCTTTAAATTGTAGATAAAAAGATCTTAAATATGCTCTTCATAAAAAGTATTTTTACCAAAACTAATAGGTAAATCTGTAGGGGCAATTAAACGAGCTAGAGATTCTCTAGCTACCATGGGATCATAAGAAAAAGTACCTACTGAGCCATCAGAGTTGAATTTTAGAGTGCTCTGTGTCGGCTCCCTTCCCTTGTAATGTTTCTCAGCATATTTTTCACCATGGGCTAATAAGTGACGGGTCCCACTTGTAGAGTTAGCAATCAAAATTTTTTGGCAATACTTACATTTTGCTAGTCTTGTTTGTATTTTTTTGCCGTCAGGGCCGAAGTCCTCTTTCTGCACAACATCGAAGAATTGTCAAGCACGTGAAGTGATTCTAGCAGTACCTTTTGGCTTTTTTGGTGGACAACTGGTGCTTCCCGAACTACTTATCGATGGTGCCAACATTGGACTTGGTGGTATTGGAGTATTGAAACTCCTACGTCTGATCTCAGGGACATTGTCGCCAGCCTCCACACGGGAAATCTCCACTTCTTTGATGTCGCGATCATCCATCCCGTAGTAATCATCATCAAGATCAACAATTGGCTGTTGAACATTTGGATTTGGATCCATTTTGATTTTTTTTTTTTTTTTTTTGTAGGAAAGTAAGTATTAGAAATTTAAAATTTAGAAATAATGAGAATGAGAATATGAGTTACTAAAAAGTAGAGAAATAATGAGAAT
Source organism: Ficus hispida (assembly GCA_025413025.1). Taxonomy (NCBI): domain Eukaryota; kingdom Viridiplantae; phylum Streptophyta; class Magnoliopsida; order Rosales; family Moraceae; genus Ficus; species Ficus hispida. The sequence continues at coordinate 8,737,774 of CM046370.1, read as the reverse complement.
GTTATTATATAGGTTATGATTTATAAAAGAATGGAGATTATAAAAATAATGAGAATATGAGTTATTGTAAATTTAGGAGATCAGACAAAAAAAATTATAGAATATTAATTATTAAATAATGAGAATTCAGAAATTGGAAATAAGAGAATATAGAGAAAGAAATTAGAGATTAAGAGATTGAAAGGAGAGAAGATGTGTGAAAAAATGAAAAAATATAAGGGTATTTATAAAATGGGAATGAAATTTAAAAAATATATAAATAATAATTTTAAAGTTTTTAATAAAAAATTTATTATTATTATTAAAAAAAAAATTAAAGGCTTAAAGCCGTTGGTCCAATGGCTCTTAGAGCCGTTGGTCCCAAGTTCCCAACGGTTGCTTTTTTTTTTTTCTTTATATATATATAATATAATATAATAATATTAATATTTAATATATATAATTTTTTAATAAAAATTTTAAAAATTATTATTTTTTATAATTTTTTCCTTTTTTTATATATATAAAAAAAGAAAAATTATTTTTTAATAAAAATAATATATATAAGTTTTTATTTTTTATTTTCTTTTATATTATTAATTATTATATATATATAAGAAAAATTATTTTTTAATAAAAATAATATATATAAATTTTTATTTCATTTTATATATTTTTTTAATTATTTTTTTATTTTTTTTAAATAACTGACGGGCCGGCCCGGCCCATCGGGCTTAAATATTCGGGTGGGGCCGGGCCGGCCCGTCGGACCTAAAAGGAGAGCCCAACCCGACTCTTACTATAAGGTCAGGCTTTTGCCCGGTTCATAGAATGCGGGTCGGGTCAGTCCACCGACTGGGCCTAAATTATGGGTCGCAGGCCACGGGCTGGCCTGTTTAGCCCGGTCTAAATTCCCAGGTCTACCAACTTTAGAGCCTTTTTCCGTTGAAATATACATTTTTTTTCCGTTAAAATAATATTTGTATACCTATGCATATGGTACGTAGATTAATACTGCAAATTTAGTACTAGACTTCCCTTTTCCCCTATTTTTGATCAATAATCAAAATTTTCAACAAGTTAAAAAAAAAATTTGGGTAAATAATGAAAAGAGGACCGTCTCCGGTCTTATACATAAAGGGTAAGCAACAGCTGAAATCATTGATAAAGGATGGCAAAAAATGTTGTACATGTGCCTTTATTGGTTAAAATAGATAATAAGGGGCTCACATAATGTAACAACAAATGTTATTCCTTAAACGACAAATCACATGATGCATGACTCGAATTTCTAACCCGTAAAAAATAAGAGCTTCAAACTAGATATCTTTTACCATCATATCATCACCACCACCACCTGGCACCAGTGATACAAGTGTTTATAGTTATGTAATCCATGACGTCATTCTAAGAACATGGCATGACAGCTGGCAAATTGTGAAACACGTGAATTCATAATAATTTTATCATTATTGTACCATGTGATTGTTTGCTCATTAATTTGCCCTTTGCCCTTCTTATCCTGGCAAGTAGCTTACTAGATCTTTTCGCTAGCTTCCCCGTTTTCTATAAAAGCAGTTCTCTAGTATGAAAAGATACAAAGAAGAACATATATACAATATAGATTCAGATGTACTCGAGAGCAAAAGAGAGAAAGAGATCAGAGAAATAAAAACATCCATATATATATATATATATGGAGAAAATAGAGCACACAACGGTTCCTATAAACGGCATAAACATGCGCGCACGTGGCGTCAATAGGGAGTGGTCCAGCAATTCTCTTCCTCCACGGCTTTTTCGAGCTCTGGTACTCATGGCGGCACCAGATGCTGGCCCTGTCGTCCCTCGGCTACCGCTGTATCGCCCCCGACCTCCGCGGCTACGGTGACACCGATGCACCGCCATCGCCGGCCTCATACACGGCCTTCCACATCGTCGGCGACTTGATCGGGCTGATTGACCACCTGGGCATTGAGCAGGTGTTCTTGGCAGGGCATAACTGGGGGACTATAATCGCCTGGCACTTCTGCCTGTTCAGACCAGATAGGATCAAGGCCTTGGTCAATCTCAGTGTGCCCTTCATTCCCAGGAACCCAAACATTAATTTTGTGGAGGGCTTCAGGGCTAAACTTGGTGACGATTTCTACGTGTGCAGGTTTCAGGTGATTTTGGGTTTGTCTCTATATCTTTTAACTCTCTTTAAAAGTTAAAATAGAGTTATCCAATGGCGACAGTTCCTAACTGTACAACCAACGTTCAGTACCATAAAAATCTCCTTGTTTATGACGACATTGACACTAGAAACAGAGGTAGTCATGTGGCTAAATGTAGTTGGTTGAGTGGGTCTTTATTTGGAATATTCGCTTATATTAGTTAGTAAATTACAAATAATATTAATTGGAATGTATTGTGATAAAAAGGAAATCGACAGTGGTTATAGACATAATCTAGTGGTAATATTATATCTCATTCTACTTCAAGTTGAAGAGTTCGAATTTTCTAATTTTTAAATTCAAAAAAAAATATTAATTAAAAAAAAAAGAGATTGTGTATGGATACAGTTGAATAAAAAATTAGGGTGTATTTGATTATAAGGTTCAAAATTAAAGTTTTCATATCAAATTTTGTCTTTTTCTGAAAAGTTAACAAAAATTATAATTAATTTTTAAAAAGTTAATAAATTTTAACATAAAAATTTCATTTCAAACTCGTACTCTAAAGGCAAGTTTAATTAAAAGTTACTTTAAAAATAGTAGTTGGGATGGAAAATGATTTTTTTTAAAAAAAATCAGCCTGCGACACTAGTACTTAAGCAAATGTTAAGCATTACTTTCAAGCCGATCATATACTTATCAACTTTAGAGCCCGTTTCTGTTGAAATATACATTTTTTTTTCTGTTAAAATAATATTTGTATACATATGTATATGGTACGTAGATTAATACTGCAAATTTAGTACTAGACTTCCCTTTTCCCCTATTTTTGATCAATAATCAAAATTTTCAACAAGTTTAAAAAAAAATTTTGGGTAAATAATGAAAAGAGGACTGTCTCCGATCTCATACGTAAAGGGTAAGCAATAACTGAAATCATTGATAAAGAATGACAAAAGATGTTGTACATATATCTTCATCAGTTAAAACAGATAATAAGAGGTTCACATAATGTAACAACAAGTGTTATTCCTTAAACGACAAATCACATTATGGATGACTCGAATTTCTAACCTGTTAAAAGTAAAAGCTTCAAACTAGATATCTTTTGCCTTCATATCATCACCACCACCATGCACCGGTGATACAAGTGTTTATAGTTATATCATCCATGACGTCATTCTAGGAACATGGCATGACATCTGGCAAATTGTGAAACACGTGAATTCATAATAATTTTATCATTATTGTGACTCCAAGCACTATTAAAGCGACGACCATGTGATTGTTTGTAAACATGATATAAATAGAAATCTCATTAATTTGCCCTTTGCCCTTTTTATCGTACCAAGTAGCTGACTAGATCTTTTCGCTAGCTTCCCCGTTTTCTATAAAAGCAGTTCTCTAGTATAAAAAGATACAAAGAAGAACATATATACAATATAGATTCAGATGTACTCGAGAGCAAAAGAGAGAAAGAGATCGGAGAAATAAAAATATATATATATATGGAGAAAATAGAGCACACAACGGTTCCTACAAACGGCATAAACATGCACGTGGCGTCAATAGGGAGCGGTCCAGCAATTCTCTTCCTCCACGGCTTTTTCGAGCTCTGGTACTCATGGCGGCACCAGATGCTGGCCCTGTCGTCCCTCGGCTACCGCTGTATCGCCCCCGACCTCCGCGGCTACGGTGACACCGATGCACCGCCATCGCCGGCCTCATACACGGCCATCCACATCGTCGGCGACTTGATCGGGCTGATTGACCACCTGGGCATTGAGCAGGTGTTCATGGTAGGGCATAACTGGGGGGCTATAATCGCCTGGCACTTCTGCCTGTTCAGACCAGATAGGATCAAGGCCTTGGTCAATCTCAGTGTGCCCTTCATTCCCAGGAACCCAAACATTAACTTTGTTGAGGGCTTCAGGGCTAAACTTGGTGACGATTTCTACGTGTGCAGGTTTCAGGTGATTTTTAGTTTGTCACTATATCTTTTAACTCTCTTTAAAAGTGTCAATGGAGGCTTTTGTCCTCCCTTTTCTTTTTATCACGTAATAGTCACGTGGAGCAGATTTAAGCAGATGCTAGTAGTGGCACTAGTCCTCACTCAAATTTTTTGTTCTTCTAGTTTTACTCCAAAAATTTTATAATTTTTATAATTTACCTCTATTAACATAAACTATAAATTCTTATACACACTCTATTTTTACCCCTACTAAAAATATAAAAAAAAATTTCACATAATCCTCACTAAAAATTAATCCTATAAAATAAGTTTTGTTATGTTACTGCTTTGCCCTCACAAAAATTAAAAATTTTCACATGAACCTACTAAAATTAAAAATTCTCATATAGCCTCACTAAAATTTGTTTTATCTTAAAAAAATTTATGTACACCCACACTCAAATATATTTCTGACTCCGCCCCTAACGTCAATGTCATGTGGATTTTTCTTTTATTTATTTTATTTTTTTGCTTTGCTTTACTTTACTTTGTTTGTCTATGTCGATTATATATATATATTTGTTGCATGCATGATGTATCTAAACATGATTCAGTCTCTTCAAGTTTTTTTTTTTTTTTCTAATGACTCTTCTGGTACCTGTACGTCCAATTTTTTCTTTTTTTCTTTTTCTCTTCTATGTGTGTGTGTGTATGTATATATATATATGCCATAGATACCTGGGGAGGGTGAAGAAGATTTATCCGTGGACACGGTAAAAGTATTTAGGAGAATCCTTGCAAACCGTGATCCGAAACCTCCATTGATACCTAAAGAGATTGGATACAGAGGTGTGTATGAAGATCCAATTGCCTTGCCTTCTTGGCTCTCCGAAGAAGACATCAACCATTTCGCCAATAAATTCAATCAGACAGGCTTTACCGGAGGATTGAATTACTATCGCGCTTTAAACCTGTATGTTTCTCGATCTCATTATCAAATCGCGTAACATTACCCTAATTTCATTGAATCCTAACGTGGTTTCACTCAGATTTTTATTAGCATTAATTAAAAAGAGTTATGGCTCATACTTCCATCTAATAATAAAAGTTTTACGCTTTGTTTGGTATTTAAGTTTAATTCTAATTAAACTGTATTGTTGCATCTCAGTTTTTATCTTTTTCTAAAAAGTCAACAAAATTTATAACTAGTTTTTGAAAAGTTAACCAACTCTAACTTAAAAATTTTATTTTCAACCGACGAACTAAACGCAAACTTAAAATCTGCCAATGAAAAAAAAATATCATATTACACCGTCATTGAAAAAGAAAAATTATCTCGAAACAAAGATAAATACACAATTGGGCTAATATATGATCATATTTTCACATTCATGACAGTGTCTTATCAGTGAGATTTTTTTAATAGTAAAGTTTTTTATTTTTTTGGTTTGCACGCGGCATATTAAATGCAGAACCTGGGAGCTGACAGCAGCATGGACAGGGGCACAAGTGAAAGTGCCAACAAAGTTCATATTGGGAGATCTGGACCTGGTCTACCACTTTCCTGGAATGAAAGAATACATTCATAATGATGGTGGCTTCAAAAGAGATGTTCCCTCTTTGCAAGAGGTCATAGTTATGGAAGGAGTTGCTCACTACATCAATCAAGAGAAGCCTCAAGAAATCAACTCTCACATTCACCAATTCTTCCATAAGTTTTGAAATTACCCCATCTTATATATATTATACATAAATAATAGAAGGACATAAACTCTAATCTCAACTTTTCAATGCCAACTTATGTGATAAATAAGTTATCATTTTTTTATTGGTAAGTATTTAAAATATTATCATATTTATTAATTATATCTACCAATAAAAATATGATATTTGTGTTGGTGCTCTAAAAGTTGGGATTAAAATTAATGTTCCTGATACTACTCTATCTATAGATATATAGACATATATGTGTGAACGGTTGATGATATATCAGTAATTTCCTAAATAATATCAACCTGAATAAAGTTTCAAACTTCTAAATCTTTTACCACAAAAGTTTTTTATTTCGTTATTATTTACAGGTATATAGTCAAGCGAAAATTTGGTGTAGAGTCATATTTTAAAAACATATTTATAATTCATCTACTCTAATGTTAAAGTTGATAATTTTAATATTATAAAATAATAAATTTATCAATTTTAATATTATAATTTGTATAAATATAAGGAGATATTATATTTATGATATTCTTACATAAAATCCTATAGTTATTTCAATAAATTTGACCATAAACTTTTGTTCTTATAATTGACAAGACTGTTTTTAACTCACTACTACAGAATGTCGCTTCCACGACTGAGATTGGACGACCGTTTTTTAAAAACCGTCGTTGAAACGATGGCAAAAACACGGCACAGAAAAGATGCAAAAAAACGACTATGTAGTAGTGACTATGGCATAGGTAGTCATGTGTCTACGTATAATAACGTGAAATTTTACAAAAAAAAAACGACTTTAAAAGATGCAAATTTTGTAATTTAATTTGAAGGATTATCAATATCTTAAAATTTACATCTGACAGCTTGTGAAAAATTAATTTTATGTTATTTGATCTGAGTCTATGACTACCTTTTTAATTTTAAAAGTCTATTTTACGGTCAGAGAAACTTATTCATAAAAAATTGTGATGAATTAATCGGCTAAAAAAATTCAGAGACCAAATTTTCATAAATGATAAGAAAATTATCAACAACAAAAAAAAAAAAGAAATAAGGTAAGAAGTGGCCCCGTTTACATTTTTTGCAAAATTCAGGGAGAAAAAGATACAAGAGGTAAAGTATTTTATCCATTGATAGGGTAAAATTTTTTACCCTTCGATTGAAATGGGTGGGTTGGAACTTGGAAAGGACTAAAGGCAAACTTAAGTAAAACCTCCCACGTAGAATACAACATCCACCATCAAATTAAAAACAAAGAAAACAAAAACGAAGAAAACCATCGCCGGCCTTCTCGCTGACGAGACCAAGGGCCAGTTTCCAATGGCGTCGACGATGCGAAGAGGCTCCAAGCTCGTGAGATTTGAGCTTCCTTTCCCTGCCGACGGCACCCACAACCCATCACCTACATCGGAAGCTTGCCAGCATCATGAATCACCGACGGCCTCGCAAGTCGCTTACACCCACCGCCGCCACCACCCAGATCTGGATGGAGGGGAACTCCGTTGGCCTTGGGGGGACGGGGTGGCCTCGACGGCTCGACTGGGTGACTCGCGAGGCCGGCAATCTCGCGATTTGACGGTGAGTGGCTCGCGAGGCCGGCAAGCTCGCAATTGGGCCGTGGGTGACTCGTAAAGCTGGCGAGCTTGCGATTCAGTGGTGAGGGTCTCAGAAGCTTCTTCTCCGGCGAAGGGGGACAACTTCAGGTAGGCACGGCGAAGAGTTGGGTTTCAGGCCTTCTTTTTCAGCAAGCCTTTTTTTTTTTTTTTTTTTTTTTTTTGAAATTTTCAATTGTAATCATGTGTTTAATCTTACAATTGTTTTGGTGCACACTTTTGATCTAAACCGTCCAGATATAATTTATAGGTGAAAATTTTTACATAGAATTCCCCAGAGATAAAGATGAATAGCATATTTACATAAACTAAAAAAGAAGTGTGGTTTAGGAAAAGAGTGAATAATTATTTAAGTAAAAGGCCTAAATGATCTCTAAACTATTAAAAATGTGATGATTTGATTCCTATTTTTTTAATTTTGAGCAAGACAATTATAAACTCTCTAAATTATGACAATCTAATTTTTTTCGTCCAATTCCGTTAAATTTTTTATGGAAAAGATTACGTGACTCATCACATGAGTTAAATTAACCATTAAAAGATAAAAATAACCTTATTTAAAAAAAAACCAACAAACATTAAAAAAAAAATAGGAGAGAGAGAACTGACTAGATTAACCATTTTTTTTTATTTTTGTTAAACTAATTATTATTAGATTATTAAAATATTTTTTTAAATTGGATCACATGCATTACACATGACTTATTCCATTAAAAATTTAAGGGATTTAAACGGAAATGACTATAATTGTCGATATATAGAGAGTTTAGGATACTCGACTGAAATTAAAAAAAAAAAAAAAGGATAAAATCGGTCTCTTTTTAATAATTCAGGAACCATTTAGACTAATTACTCTAATTATTTTCACAAGAATTTTTACTTTCCCTTTGTTCATCCCAACCTAGGCGGCTATATATACCTATGGGCTTGTAGGCTGTAAAATGTAAATATGCAGAAATAATACATGAACACGGGTAACAGTGCCACCAGGGAGGTTTCATGATCCCATGTGCGATCACGATAAAAATCATGTGATTAACTTTGTAAAAGCACACAGAAATTGTTTTGTGAAAGAAAAAGAGGAGATATCTTTTTCCATTGCATCTCTTATTTTATATTATCATTAGAAACTATTATTCATCATTTAATTATTTTTTTAACAATTTAATTTATAAATACCTAACGATTTAAAACGTGTGGTATATAATTGTTAAAGTACCATAAATTTGATCATGGAAAAAAAATTCAGTGTCTATTGACAATTCCAAACAAAAAATTCTTATGGTAGAAATGTTCAAAAAGAGAAACCGAAAGTAAAGTAAAAAAAAAAAAAAAAAGCAAAAAAGTATAGCTTTCCTGTGTGTTTGATTACATACCAAACCAAAAAATAAATAATAAATAATAAATAATTACTGCCCTCCAATTATTTTTTCTCCCCTTCAAAAAATTATCTTCCCTACTATTTATTTAGAGGCGTACTATAAACATCAAATCATTTATCAAATTTAAAGAATGGATGTCGTTAAAAGATGATAATCATGGCATATATTTTATAACAAATTCTTAGATCCTTTAGAAAATAAAGAATTTATGGTTAATTTTTAATAATAAATTTATATACATAATTTCATGTTAAAAAAAAAAGAAAAAGAAGAATAATGTGTTTTTTTTATATTATACAGTCATAAATTTAATTATATTATTTATTATTCTATTTAAAATTTTATATTATAATTTATTATTTTAAAAAAATATTACTTTTGCTCTGTCTTTCTAAAAATAAAAATTAGTGAATAATGTAACGAATGATTAGATAAACTGTTATTAATGAATGATATTTAAATTATTTAAATTTTGTTTAATCCACTAGATACTAACAAATAAATTGACAAAATCGTTTTATATATATAATTTTAAAAAACTAAATTAGAGATCTTTAAGTCTTAACATTACTTTTTTTTTTTTTTTTTTTTCTTGAGCAAATAGAAAAGTTAGCTAAACCTGCTTTAACATGTAGGATGACTCACTCAAAGTCTTGGAATAAGCAGCCAACATACATAGAAACTCTACATAACAATCCAAAGAAGGAAACCCCCAAAAAGTCTCTACCTTTACCTAAATTCTCCCTTAATCTTTTTGATCCCTTTCGTAGAATATGCGGGGAAACTGGGACCTTTAAAACACTTTTGTCCCATGTTCTTTAAAACGTAACAACTATAATCTGTTAAATTAATATAGGTTGCAATTAATTTTTTAATATAAGATTTTACAAGTAAAATTAGTGGTGAGTTAGTAATTTAATTTTCTCTAAAAAAATAGTAATTTAAAATAAATATCAAGATTATCAATCTCAGTACAAGAGGTATGGAATTAACAATCCATTCACACTACTACAAAACATATATTACACGACGGAGATTACACGACGGTTTCTTAAAACCATCGTGTAAAATGAGGTTTACACGACGGTTCTAAGAAACCGTCGTGTAAAGTGGTCTTGGCACCAACTTTACACGACGGTTCATTTAAACCGTCGTGTAAAGTGGTCTTCGCACTCACTTTACACGACGGTTCTAAGAAACCGTCGTGTAAAGGGCTCTAAACGCGCTGCCCTCCTTGGCTGGGGAAGCGCGCGGGCGCGCGCCTAGAGTCGCACGGGCGCGCGCCAGATTCGGCCTGTTGAGCACGCGGGCGCGTGCCTGGGTCGCTCGGGCTCGCTTGGTGGCGCGGGCGCTCGCCTGGGTGGCGCGGGCGCTCGCCTGGGTGGCGCGGGCGCGCGCCTGGGTCACGCGGGCGCGCGCCTGGGTCGCGCTGGCGTAGCTTACACGACGGTCACCCCAGGGGACCGTCGTGTAAGCTCCAAACACAGGAAGCTTACACGACGGTCCCCGGGCGACCGTCGTGTAATCCACCCCAAATGAGGGCGGCTTTTACGACGGTCCCGGAATGACCGTCGTCTAATCACAAGATTAGACGACAGTTTTTTTCCGAACCGTCGTGTAATGCTCAAAAAATTTAAAAATTTGAATTTTTCGAATTCCGCGCGAAAACTAATTACTTAAATACAATTTTCTCTTCATATTCGCTCGCATATCCTTATTTCTCTTCACACTCTCTACTTTTCTCGAGTACCCACACATACTTCACCAACCCGCCGACACCTCGCTTTTAAATTCCGGTCAATCCACCGTTGCGGTCGTTGCCGCCGCCGCCGCCTCCTTCTTGCTTTGGCCGTGACTATTCTTTGTCAAAGGAAAGTAAGGTGACTTCATATATAAACTAAACCACATTTACTTGTTTGTATTGTTGTTTGTCACTAAAGATCCATTGTTGTAAATTAGTGTGTTTGTTTTAATATTTCTCTTTGTAGAGGAGAAAAATGATTGTGGATCGTTAATTTTGATATTTTACACACATTTATGAACATACTTTTTTTACGCACACAACATGCTCGACGGAATGCCACAATGAGTTTTCCTTTTCGAAAAAGATAATAGAGTTTGATCAATATTCAAAGCATAACTATAGCAAGATTACATGAAGTCTTCTAGCATGAAAATACAAAAATAATGGCTCAAAACGGCCTATGACCATCGACGGATCTTGAACCATTATTTAATGGCAGACATTACACGACGGTTCGGAGAGAACCGTCGTGTAATGTATACACATTACACGACGGTTCGGCCAAGAACCGTCGTGTAATGTGATTTTGATGACACCACACCGTGGTGTAATATTGAGATACGACGACGGTAACGGGACCGTCGTGTTATCTACCACGACGCTGGATTACACGACGGTTGGTAAACCGTCGTGTAAACTTTACACGACGGTAAAAAACCGTCGTGTAAACTTTACACGACGGTAAAAAACCGTCGTGTAATCCACAATTTTTACTAGTGTCAACAATACTAAATTAATGTGGAACTTACCAATCCACCCCCATTACAGAGAAGAAAAAAAAATGAAAATATTGAGCATCATTCACTAACAAAAGAGGTATTAATAATAATATTTAACAATGCCAATATTCTAAAATATTTTTTAACAAGAAAGTAAATATACAAAAAAAAAATTCACATTCTCATTCTAGAGATAAACATGTCACATTTATATATATAGGGGTAGCAATTCGTGCTGATGAGTCGTGTTTGTGTCATGTTTAAGCTTTTAATTGACACTATAACCCTTGACCTAAACCCAACCCATTGAATAATCGTGTCAGAAAACTTAACTCAAACTCAACCCTCTAATTAAAGGGTTGACACGGATATGACCCATCTAACCTGTTTAATATACGGATCACAAACATGTCATGTCAACCTACAAACCCATTTATTAATCGGTTATTAAAGTATCATTTTAACTTATTTACAACCCATTAAACCAACCTGATTGAAATCAAAACTTAATACTAAAAAATAAGTAAAAAGACGTGAATCATTATTCAATACCTAATTAGTAAGTTCATCCATCTATAACTAAAGTTCCAGCTATCAACATTCGTTCACATAAGTAAAACAACATCAGTTAAAAATCCACAAGTCCAAAACATGCTCGTAGGAAGGCCGAGCTTGAATGCGAAGGATAGAGAGAATAAGAGAATGAGAGAATGAGAAAGATGGAAGTAAGAGAAGGAGAAGGTGAGAGATTGCTAGAGATAGAGATGTGAGGATAGTTGGGATAGTGTGAATGTGCTCAAGAAAGAGGATGGGGTAGGCCGGTAAGGAGAAGAAAACCCTAACAGAGTGAGTGAGGTAAGACAGTTATCATATTTATAGAATAAAAGAAAAATAAAACCCTATCTTTTTTTGTTTTATATTTTCCCCAAAATCAAATTTTGTTAAAGATTCAAAATAGTATTAAAAATATTTTTGAAAACCATAAAATATAAAACTAAAAAGTTAATAAATGAGTTATTAATGGGTTGTGTTTGTGTCGAATTATATACAACCCGTATATTGATCGGGTTATTACGGATTAATTATAGGTTGATGGGTTCAATCCATTCTAACTCTTTATGTAATTGTGTCTAGCGAGTTCAATATATTTTGACCTAAATTCATTTAAAGAAAACTCAAACCTTATAAATTAGTGTAAATTTAATATAATATTGTTATGTGGTAACCCAAATTATCATCTCTAATATATATTTAATTTTCATTAATGAGCAAAAAGCCCCCGTTCAAAGTCAACACCGCCAACAGTGAAAGCACAGGCTTTTGCATTGCTTCGTTGCTCCTACCCCCAAAACAAAAAAAGAAGTCCTACTAAAAAAAAAAAAAAATACAGAAGTAGAGAGGAAGTCCACTTTTGGTCCTCAGACTCACCGGAAACCATGGAGAAAATCGAGCACACGACGATCCCCACAAACGGTATAAACATGCACGTGGCGTCGATCGGGAGCGGCCCGGCGGCGATCCTGTTCCTCCACGGCTTCCCGGAACTCTGGTACTCGTGGCGGCGCCACATGCTCTCCCTCTCCTCCCTCGGCTATCGCTGCATCGCCCCCGACCTCCGCGGCTTCGGCGACTCCGACGCCCCTCCCTCCCCTGACTCCTACACTGCCCTCCACATCGCCGGCGACCTCGTCGGCCTCCTCGACCACCTCGCCATCGACCAGGCCTTCGTCGTCGGCCACGACTGGGGTGCCGTCATGGCCTGGTACCTTTGCCTCTTGAGGCCCGACAGAGTCAAAGCTCTGGTCAACATGAGCGTCGCCTTCCCTCCCAGACACCCCACCAGAAAGCCCATTGAGAGCTTCAGGGCTTTGCTCGGCGACGATTACTATATTTGCAGGTTTCAGGTCAGTCAAATCGGGCCTTCTCTGATTTTTGCCCCTTTTTTTGGCATAGTTTTTTTTTTTTTTTTTTGGTTATTACTATTTTATTTTTAGCAAGTATCAGTATAAGACGAGGTTGAATTGAACAACTTTGTGTTGTCTAATTTAGAAGGACCGTACTATGGCTGCTTAATTAATTACATTTAATGACTGAAATAAATTGGCCTTTGAAGATTTAATATTTTCTCTGGTGTGATTAAATAATCTGTGTACAGTTCTAATTAGGCATATTCCATTTTTGTTTGTCTTTTTAGCAAATGAGGCTTTTTGTTTGGTAGAGTGGAAAACAAAATATAGAATTTACGTTGTTTCATAGAGGAGAATTTAGGATGGAATTAAGTTGTAATTCCACGAGACCCGTCATCTTTTAATCATCTTTTAATCCTTCGGCTTTCGAAAGAAAATTACAGGAAAAAAATTTAACAAAAAAGTGATTCATGCCTAATCATTTTCTTATTTATATCTAAGGATAAAATATACTAGATTAGACTCTCTTTTTTTTTTAATCAAATCCTTACTTTTTATTTTCCTCACCTTAATATTTTATTATCCTTTCTTTTTATTTTAATTTCCTATCAAACATGATTTAGTTGAAATTGGTTTTTTTTTTATGTATTTTTTTCCTAAAGTTTGTGATCTTGACATTATGAAAGAGAACTGCTCATTTAATGGCATTGTGAGACAGTTAGATTCTTATGCAAAGTACTGTGTTGGTGGGCAATTCTTGGATATAGCAAATCTTCTTTAATGTCATCTTGAACGAGTGTAGGGTTACATTAATTGAACCTGCTGGTTCACCTAACTCTTCAGGACTAAAGGCATGAGATCTGCACCAGGTTGAATTATGCGATTTTTAAATTGGAATTGGTTGATCTTTTAAAAATTAATTATAATTTTTTTTTATTTTTCAAAAAAAAAATAAAAAATTAAGATTAAAAATTTAAGTTAAAGTTAAAAATTTAAATGTTGTTTTTCTCTACTTTCATTTATTGGAAAATGGACCTAATAATTATTTCACCGCTCTCTCCTCCACTCCTTGCACACCAAAATAAATGAAATAAACAGAACAACAGAGAGACAGATATTGGGTGAAGTTAGTAAAGGATAACAAAATGGAGATATGGACATTGGAAAGTTTAGTTTTTGCTCTTCATTTAGCAGAATAAAATTTATTTATCCAAATGAGGTTCAAAATTTATTGATGATTAGATAAATGCCTGTAGGAAGCGGGAGAGGCTGAGAAAGATTTTGCTCGTGATGACACTGTGAATCTGCTGAAGAAATTTTATCTGGGACGGAATCCACGTCCTCCATGCATTCCTAAAGAGATGGGATTCAGCGGCCTGAAAGCTCCAGAGACCATGCCTGATTGGCTCACCGAAGAAGACGTCAAATTTTACGCTAGAAAATACGACGCCAAGGGATTCACTGGAGGGTTGAACTATTACAGAGCTTTAGACCGGTAAGTAGAACTGGGTTTCACAGGCTCATGACATTGAATTAGTTGGTATCCCTAAGATCACTCTTCTTAGCATTGGAAGGTGATTCTCTGTTATTTTTAATTGTTTGTGATTGCAGAACCTGGGAGCTGACAGCGGCATGGAGCGGAGTACAAGTGAAAGTACCGGTGAAGTTCATAATAGGAGACCTGGACTTGACGTACCACATTCCCGGTGCAAAAGAGTACATACACAACGGTGGGTTCAAGAGAGACGTCCATATTTGCAGGAAGTGGTGGTGATGGAAGGAGTGGCTCACTTCATCAACCAAGAAAAGGCGGAGGAAACCGCTGCTCACATTTACGATTTCATCAAGAAGTTCTGATCTTTCGTCCAAGAAATTCATCACACTTGCTCCAGTTTCCTTTCTAGCATTAAGAACTAGGCAGC
The DNA here is from genome assembly GCA_025413025.1 of Ficus hispida. Taxonomy (NCBI): domain Eukaryota; kingdom Viridiplantae; phylum Streptophyta; class Magnoliopsida; order Rosales; family Moraceae; genus Ficus; species Ficus hispida. Next base: position 8,722,622 of record CM046370.1, on the reverse strand, counting down.
TATGGCCAACTTGTTACGTATTGTTGTGAGATTTAGCCTTTGTACCATTTGTTTTTTCATCTGGAACAAGACCATTTCACTAATTGGTTTACAATAACAAGTGTGATATTGTGGCATCTTAACAAGTGTGTGATTACAGTAACAAGCAAATGACATGTTTTCTATATCATTTTGCTGGAGGATTGACAAATTAAAACTTATGTAACAAAAGATGCTTGAATAGCATCATATGCATCTTCTGAAACTCGGCAATGAATCGAGACCCAATAAAAATGAAGGCCATAGAAAAGCGAGGCAAAGTAGATCGAAAAACTTCAAATGCATAATTTTCCCCAATTGAATGAGGACTTAACAGGGAATGTTCGGGATTAATGGATCATAACGGTCAAGAAGTAAAACTTTCTTGAAAATATATAGGTGAAAATAAAATCCCTCTTTAAATAAATTCTCAGAACAAATTATCCATAACAAGGAGAAATATAAATGAAAACTGCTACAGAAACATGATTGTCCAGGGAAAAAATAAAAGAAAAAGAACCATACTGCAAATAGGTGGACAGATCCATTGGCGAAGTTTGGATGGATCCATTTGTAATGTATGAAAAACTTCAGCAACTCAGACTCTGAAACCTCTGCTGTTTCTTTACCTCTAGCCCTCTCAAACTTCCTACCCTTCGATCGCACGTAGGGTTTGGTGTGGCTGTGAGGCACACCAGGTGCAGGACCAAAGTGCTTGACGGCTCACGAGCATTCTTCGGACCCCTGAGGAGGACCTGCATGGCACAAGAGGGAAAAAAAAAAAGTTTGGCTTATTAGTCTAGCATTCTTAGAATATCGCTCAGACTGGCAACATTTCAAACCATTTTCTTCCAATAGCAGAAACAAAACAAGAAACGAGCTCTAAAAGACGATCGTTTCAAAGTGTTCGCTCAGAATGAACATTAAATCAACATTTTGAACCTTGCACGACAAGTAAAACCCATTAAGATTACATCCAATCGAAAAGAAATTGATCGAGTAATCCTGTAATTTTTTGAAGTTCAACCCTTCTTATACCAAACCAACATAGTTAATTTCATTGGACTAGCCATACAAGGATAATGCTCGTATCACATCACAAAACGATGAAGCCAGCCTTATCGTGTCAATGAGAACATACACTAAAAGATAAAAGTTTTTTCGAGGGACTTATACAGGGATAATCAATTTTTAGTGAGGGCAAAACAAGAAAATGTAAAGTTTTTAGACGTAAAAAAAAATTGATAAAAAGAAATGTTCCCCACTCGGACATGGGTGTCTCCGCCCCTTCTCACCTACTGAAGAAGAGTTATCTAGTTCTATAGAAAAAGCAACCAACAAAGGAGTATCAAACATTATGAATTTATAAAATTCATATACATAGCCTGCCCTAAAAAAAACACAGTTGATTACAGGAAAAAGTAAAGCTTAAAAACCAACAATGGCAGAAATGCATACCGTGTTCTGGCCAAGAGGAGCTCTGAGAGCAAGCTGATCAAACGTCAAGCATTCTCCACCAGCCTTCTCAATCCTGGCTCTGGCAGTCTCTGTGAACCTAAGTGCAGTCACTTTCAGAGCAGGAACTTCATAAACCCTAATGTCGTCTGTCACAGTCCAACAACCACAGCAACCTTGCCTTCCTATTAGCAAACCAACCACACAAAATTGGACTCAATTCAAACCCTAATTTACACAAAACTCAAACCAATTGCAAGAAATTAAACATAGAAATTAGATATCAATTTAACACTTGCCCTTCATGAAACGGATCAATCTGGAGAGAGAAAGCGGGGCCTTGTTGACCTTGCTCATGAAGAGCCGCTTCAGAACACGGCATTGAACTTGCTTCCATCCTCCGAACAAGAAACCGGTAAAGCTGAAAATTTCAGATCCACACTCAAAACACATCAGAAACGCAGAGGAATCAGACGAACAAGCGAGAGAACTCTGAAAACGGAGAAGAGAAAATTACAGACCTTGACGAGGAGCTTGAGGTAGATATCGCGGACTTGGGGGCGGTGCGCTTGGACTTCTTGCTCTTGCCTCCGGCGACCAAATCGATACCCTGCGAAACGGAGAGAACAAAGAGTTACAGAGAGATGCAGAATGGAGATTTGGGAGCTAGGGTTTCGGAGAGGACGAGGAAGACGAAGATACCATGGCTACTGGTGTTGGCCCTCAGCTGCTTCTCCCTCTCGCGGCTGCTGGTGGGTGCTGCTATGGAAGTGTTGAAAACCTAGAGAGGAGGACTTCTAGGGTTTTGGGGGGTTGTACTTTTATTATGGTGGGGTAGAGCGTACAGAGTACAGGGTTTTTGGGTTCGGGTTTGGGTTTTGTTTCTAAAGCTTTAGGTCTGAAGTGTTTTTGGGTGCTTCTGAGATCAGTTTTGCCTCCGTGGAAGATCATCTTGAGCCGTACACGTATGCAAATATTTGATTGATCTAGATAACGATTTTTTTTTTTTGTGGTTTCATCTTTTGGGTTATGAACTCTGGTTGTGGGCCCACGGCCCACTAGCCTTTAACGAAGGGCTTTTTATCCTTGTCCATGTGGTGCCCAGCCCACGAGCTAATTGTAATAAAAAATTAAATTTTGAGAAAATCCTGAAAAACAACCACCCAAATAACGATATTTATGTTTTTTACATTCTTATTTAGATTTTTGCCCCTCTATATTTATTTGATCTGAGCAAAAATAAATAGCATATTACGATAAAGCTAAAAGACATAAATAGCATGTTTACAAAAGTGTTCACTCAAAAAAAATAGACGGATGAAATTAAACTAACTAATCTCTCATATATTCACTCATCTATAAATAGAAGTGGATGCGCGAGAAAAATATACGTCTCTTGATTCTTCCAACTAAACTCTATCATTTTATTTATGGAATTTCTCTAATTTGTATCTAATTTAAACATCGAAGTATCTTCTATATAGAACCCCAACAGTTATAGGAGTGAAGATCTAGAGATCATCGGAAAATTAAAATTTTGTATTCTTTGATGGGGACTACACGGTAAAACGTCCAAACACAAAAAACCAAGCACTTACATTTAAACCATTAAAAAGAACTATGGGTTGGTTTGAGCCTGAGCTAATCATGTTGATGTGAGCATTGGAGTAGGAATTGGATTTCACCCAAATAATAATAATAATAATAATAATAATAAATAAATAAATAATAAATAAAAACAAAGAAGTAGGAATTGGATGCAATTTTCATGTATTGACGCAAGGAAAAATGACTTTGGTCTATAATCATTTGAAAGAGCCATACATAATAGGTGAGGATCACATTAAATAATTGCATATTCCTTAAGCTCATTTGCGACACAGTTTGGTGGGCATTATAGTTGGCACAGCTGTACCAAATGCTTTGTATTATATATTAGAATAATACACCAGCCTTTT
>CM046370.1:8607708-8719091 GCA_025413025.1 Ficus hispida | reverse complement strand
TAATCGTTAATTTTAAATGCTCTGAATTTTATGCACAATGTTTACCTTCTTATATTTTATTTTCAGAAGTTAATCTACTTCTTTAGATATCCATGGATACTTTTGCTCGAAATTTTCTTTATTGTCTACAAGTATAATCGAATCCGACTCCCACATTTCATAGTCTTTCAAGAATAAATTTTTTATTTTTTGAAAATGTCTTTCAAGGAAATTTGAAATAAACTTTGGATAACATTATAGTTAGCTATAAAACTGCTATCATAATCATGTGAAAAAGGACAATGACTTATCAATGGCTACCGTTCCTAACTGTGAACCACGTTCAGTACCATAAGAATCTCCTTGTTTATGACGACATTGACACTAGAAACGAGGTAGTCATGTGGCTAAATGTAGTTGGTTGAGTGGGTCTCTATTTGGATATTCGTATATATTAGTTAGTAATAAAAATAATATTAATGGAATATAGTGTGATAAAAGGAAATCGAGAGTATTTATAGAGATGACCTAGTAGTAATACTATATCTCATTCCACTTAAAATTGAAAAGTTCGAATTTTCCATCTTTCAAATTAAAAAATATATTAATTAAAAAAAAAGAGATTGAGTAGGGATACAGATGATTAAAAATTATGGTGCATTTGATTATAAAGTTCAAAAGTAAAGTTTTTATATCAATTTTTGTCTTTTTCTTGAAAATTTAAAATTAGTTTTTAAAAAATCAATAAATTTTAACATAAAAATTTCATTCCAAACTCATACTCTAAAGGCAAGTTTAATTAGAAGTTACTTTAAAAATAATAGTTGAGAGGGAAATGATTTTTTTAAAAAAATCAGCCAGCGACACTACTTAAGCAAATGTTAGGCATTACTTTCAAGCCGATCATATACTTTCCAACTTTCAGTGCTGGGAATTCAGGCCGCCCGACCCGGACCGGCCCGAGCCCGATGGGTTATTCCAAAATTTGGCCCGACCCGGCCCGGTCCAAAAGTTTTGAAATATAAGTCCAACCCGGCCGCAGGCCTAGAGCGGGTCGGGTCGGGTCGGGCCGGGCCTAGCCCACTTTTTTAAATTTTTATTTAATTTTATTTTTTATTTGTAATTTTTGAATAATTTGTATATTTTTGATAATTTAATAATTTATCTGAATATTTTATCTTAGATAAAAAATAAAAAATTGTATACTTTGTTAAAATCATTGTCAATATCATCGTCATCGATGATGGTCATTTTGTTAAAGTGTTGTAGTATCTCTAGATCTTCTACTGTATATTGCATCATTTTATCTGCATGTTCCCAATCTTTTAAGCATGTAAGTACCTCGACCATCTCAAGTGTTCATGAGGTCCTCCGATCTTTAATGATCCTTCCAGCTATGCTGAATGCTGATTTAGAAGAAACTGTCGAAACAGGAATAGTTAAGATATCACGTGCTAAACGGGAAAGCACTGGAAAATTTGTCGACTGCAACCTCCCCTAATCTAAAATTTTGAAATCTTCAGTATTTGTAGTTGAGTCTGACAGTGAAAAATCTGTCTCTAAGTATTTTGCGAGCTCCGAGTGTATCGTACTCGTGGTAGTTGAACTTGCTGAAAGTGGATGAGTAACACTCGAACTTGATGAAGAACCCGATCTTGCTGGAGTAGAGAAAAAACCCAAACTTTTTTCTTTTTCCGATCACCAACAGTTGGAAGAGTTTCTTTGGTTTCAATGTTAACTTGCTGTCCGAATTTATTCTGATAACTTGCAAAAATCTCAAATAACCTGCATTTAGTGTTAGTAAATGTTAAAGAATACGTTGAAGCAAAATCTACATTCATATGTTCAAAAATATGAGTAAGACCATTATAAAGACCATTTTAATTTAACCATAGGATTTAAAACAATGGCAATGCAATATAATAAAGGTATGTTATTGTGATCTCAATATTCATAAACTTTTTCTCCATTTTTTCTACTATTAGTTTAAATAAATTATCATTTCTATATTTAGAAACAATGAAGAAATAAGCATTAATTGGGTGAAAACTAGTGGAGAAGTGGGATAATAAACACCATACAATTAAACAATAGCATCATAAAAAGTTTTCTAAAAATAAATCATTCTTTCAGCAATAAATCAATCAACATCAGATAATAAAATCATATTATACTTTGTATTATAAAACATAGAAATAAAATTCTTATATTCTATTACATTTTTCAACATTAAATAAGTTGAGTTCCACCTTACGGTATATCAGTACCAAATTTTTGAGGTTTTAAACCTTATGCTTTACAATACTTCTTAAATTCAACAATGCGAGGATTTGAATTATGTATTCAAAGGATAGCATTACGAATATTTTCTATGTTACTACTTACTAACTTCATACCTGATTTTACAATGAGGTTGATGATATGACATGCACAACATTGATGTAATAAAATTCCACCAATATATTCTGACAAGTTTTTCTCAAGAAAATGAATTGCAGCGGTATTTGCCGAAGCATTATCTAGGATGATTGAAATAATACAATTGTTAATACCAAATTCATTTAAAACATATTATAAGTAATATTTAAAGTATTGTGAGAATGATCAATAAGTCTAAAGCCAATAATTCTTTTTTGTAATTGCTACTTGGGATCTAAATAATGTGAAACTACACTAATATAATCTTGGTTTGACCTAACAGCCTAAATATCAGATATCAATACAATATAAAATATATTTGTATTCATATAAGGTATTAATATAGTGCATTTTTTATTATAATAAGATATAATATCACTCCTAATAGTTTTTCTAGTAACGGCTTTAAATTGTAGATAAAAAGATCTTTAAATATGCTCTTCATAAAAAGTATTTTTACCAAAACTAATAGGTAAATCTGTAGGGGCAATTAAACGAGCTAGAGATTCTCTAGCTACCATGGGATCATAAGAAAAAGTACCTACTGAGCCATCAGAGTTGAATTTTAGAGTGCTCTGTGTCGGCTCCCTTCCCTTGTAATGTTTCTCAGCATATTTTTCCCCATGGGCTAATAAGTGACGGGTCCCACTTGTAGAGTTAGCAATCAAAATTTTTTGGCAATACTTACATTTTGCTAGTCTTGTTTGTATTTTTTTGCCGTCGGGGCCGAAGTCCTCTTTCTGCACAACATCAAAGAATTGTCAAGCACGTGAAGTGATTCTAGTAGTACCTTTTGGCTTTTTTGGTGGACAACTGGTGCTTCCCAAACTACTTCTCGATGGTGCCAACATTGAACTTGGTGGTATTGGAGTATTGAAACTCCTACATCTGATCTCAGGGACATTGTCGCCAGCCTCCACACGGGAAATCTCCACTTCTTTGATGTCGCGGTCATCCATCCCGTAGTAATCATCATCAAGATCAACAATTGGCTGTTGAACATTTGGATTTGGATCCATTTTGATTTTTTTTTTTTTTTTTTGGTAGGAAAGTAAGTATTAGAAATTTAAAATTTAGAAATAATGAGAATGAGAATATGAGTTATTAAAAGTAGAGAAATAATGAGAATGTTGTTATATAGGTTATGATTTATAAAAGAATGGGGATTATAAAATAATGAGAATATGAGTTATTGTAAATTTAGGAGATCAGACAAAAAAAATTATAGAATATTAATTATTAAATAATGAGAATTCAGAAATTGGAAATAAGAGAATATAGAGAAAGAAATTAGAGATTAAGAGATTGAAAGGAGAGAAGATGTGTGAAAAAATGAAAAAATATAAGGGTATTTATAAAATGGAAATGAAATTTAAAAAAATAAAAATAATAATTTTAAAGTTTTTAATAAAAAATTTATTATTATTATTAAAAAAAATTAAAGGCTTAAAGCCGTTGGTCCAATGGCTCTTAGAGCCGTTGGTCCCAAGTTCCCAACGGCTGCTTATATAATTTTTTTAATAAAAATTTTAAAAATTATTATTTTTTATAATTTTTTTCCTTTTTTTATATATATAAAAAAAGAAAAATTATTTTTTAATAAAAATAATATATAGTTTTTATTTTTTATTTTCTTTTATATTATTAATTATTATATATATAAGAAAAATTATTTTTAATAAAAATAATATATATAAATTTTTATTTTATTTTTTATATATTTTTTTTAATTATTTTTTTATTTTTTTAAATAACTGACGGGCCGGCCGGCCCATCGGGCTTAAATATTCGGGTGGGGCCGGGCCGGCCCGTCGGACCTAAAAGGAGAGCCCAACCCGACTCTTACTATAAGGTCAGGCTTTTGCCGGGCTCATAGAATGCGGGTCGGGCCAGTCCACCGACCGGGCCTAAATTATGGGCCGCAGGCCACAGGCTGGCCTGTTTAGCCCGGCCTAAATTCCCAGGTCTACCAACTTTAGAGCCCGTTTCTGTTGAAATATACATTTTTTTTCCGTTAAAATAATATTTGTATACCTATGCATATGGTACGTAGATTAATACTGCAAATTTAGTACTAGACTTCCCTTTCCCCTATTTTTGATCAATAATCAAAATTTTCAACAAGTTAAAAAAAAAATTTGGGTAAACAATGAAAAGAGGACCGTCTCCGGTCTTATACATAAAGGGTAAGCAACAGCTGAGATCATTGACGAAGGATGGCAAAAGATGTTGTACATGTGCCTTTATCGGTTAAAATAGATAATAAGGGGCTCACATAATGTAACAACAAATGTTATTCCTTAAACGACAAATCACATGATGCATGACTCGAATTTCTAACCCGTTAAAAGTAAGAGCTTCAAACTAAATATCTTTTACCATCATATCATCACCACCACCACCTGGCACCAGTGATACAAGTGTTTATAGTTATGTAATCCATGACGTCATTCTAGGAACATGGCATGACAGCTGGCAAATTGTGAAACACGTGAATTCATAATAATTTTATCATTATTGTACCATGTGATTGTTTGCTCATTAATTTGCCCTTTGCCCTTCTTATCCTGGCAAGTAGCTTACTAGATCTTTTCGCTAGCTTCCCCCGTTTTCTATAAAAGCAGTTCTCTAGTATGAAAAGATACAAAGAAGAACATATATACAATATAGATTCAGATGTACTCGAGAGCAAAGGAGAGAAAGAGATCAGAGAAATAAAAACATCCATATATATATATATATATATGGAGAAAATAGAGCACACAACGGTTCCTATAAACGGCATAAACATGCGCGCACGTGGCGTCAATAGGGAGTGGTCCAGCAATTCTCTTCCTCCACGGCTTTTTCGAGCTCTGGTACTCATGGCGGCACCAGATGCTGGCCCTGTCGTCCCTCGGCTACCGCTGTATCGCCCCCGACCTCCGCGGCAACGGTGACACCGATGCCCCGCCATCGCCGGCCTCATACACGGCCTTCCACATCGTCGGCGACTTGATCGGGCTGATTGACCACCTGGGCATTGAGCAGGTGTTCTTGGCAGGGCATAACTGGGGGACTATAATCGCCTGGCACTTCTGCCTGTTCAGACCAGATAGGATCAAGGCCTTGGTCAATCTCAGTGTGCCCTTCTTTCCCAGGAACCCAAACATTAATTTTGTGGAGGGCTTCAGGGCTAAACTTGGTGACGATTTCTACGTGTGCAGGTTTCAGGTGATTTTTTAGTTTGTCTCTATATCTTTTAACTCTCTTTAAAAGTTAAAAGAGAGTTATCCAATGGCTACAGTTCCTAACTGTGCAACCACGTTCAGTACCCTAAAAATCTCCTTGTTTACGACGACATTGACACTAGAAACAGAGATAGTCATGTGGCTAAATATAGTTGGTTGAGTGGGTCTTTATTTGGATTATTCGCTTATATTAGTTAGTAAATTAAAAATAATATTAATTGGAATGTATTGTGATAAAAAGGAAATCGAGAGTGGTTATAGACATAACATTTTACTTAAAAGTTGAAGAATTCGAATTTCCCATCTTTTAAATTCAAAAAAAATATTAATTAAAAAAAAAGAGATTGAGTAGGGATACAGTTGATTAAAAAATTATGGTGCATTTGATTATAAGGTTCAAACCTAAAGTTTTCAAATCAATTTTTTTTTTCCTTTTCTGAAAATTTAACAAAAATTATTATTATTTTTTTAAAAAATCAATACATTTTAACATAAAAATTTAATTCCAAACTCATAAGACAAGTTTAATTAGAAGTTACTTTAAAAATAGTAGTTGAGAGGGAAAATGATTTTAAAAAAAAAAAATCAGCCTGCGACACTACTTAAGCAAATGCTAGGCATTACTTTCAAGCCGATCATATGCTTTCCAACTTTAGAGCCCGTTTCCGTTCAAATATACATTTTTTTTCCGTTAAAATAATATTTGTATACATATGTATATGGTACGTAGATTAATACTGCAAATTTAGTACTAGACTTCCCTTTTCCCCTATTTTTGATCAATAATCAAAATTTTCAACAAGTTTAAAAAAAATTTTTGGTAAATAATAAAAAGAGGACTGTCTCCAGCCTCATATGTAAAGGGTAAATAACAGCTAAAATCGTTAATAAAGAATGACAAAATATGTTATACATGTACCTTCATCAGTTAAAACAGATAATAAGAGGTTCACATAATGTAATAACAAATGTTATTCCTTAAACGACAAATCACATCATGCATTACTCGAATTTCTAACTCGTTAAAAGTAAAAGCTTCAAACTTAGAGATCTTTTGCCATCATATCATCACCACCACCACGCGCCAGTGATACAAGTGTTTATAGTTATATAATCCATGACGTCATTCTAGGAACATGGCATGACAGCTGGCAAATTGTGAAACACGTGAATTCATAATAATTTTATCATTATTGTACCATGTGATTGTTTGTAAAAATGATATAAATAGAAATCTCATTAATTTGCCCTTTGCCCTTTTTATCCTGCCAAGTAGCTGACTAGATCTTTTCGCTAGCTTCCCCGTTTTCTCTAGTATGAATAGATACAAAGAAGAACATATATACAATATAGATTCAGATGTACTCGAGAGCAAAAGAGAGAAGGAGATCGGAGAAATAAAAACATCCATATATAAATATATATATGGAGAAAATAGAGCACACAACGGTTCCTATAAACGGCATAAACATGCGCGCACGTGGCGTCAATAGGGAGCGGTCCAGCAATTCTATTCCTCCACGGCTTTCTCGAGCTCTGGTACTCTTGGCGGCACCAGATGCTGGCGCTGTCGTCCCTCGGCTACCGCTGTATCGCCCCCGACCTCCGCGATCGCCGGCCTCATACACGGCCTTCCACATCGTCGGCGACTTGATGGCTGATTGACCACCTGGGCATTGAGCAGGTGTTCTTGGCAGGGCATAACTGGGGGACTATAATCGCCTGGCACTTCTGCCTGTTCAGACCAGATAGGATCAAGGCCTTGGTCAATCTCAGTGTGCCCTTCATTCCCAGGAACCCAAACATTAATTTTGTGGAGGGCTTCAGGGCTAAACTTGGTGACGATTTCTACGTGTGCAGGTTTCAGGTGATTTTGGGTTTGTCTCTATATCTTTTAACTCTCTTTAAAAGTTAAAAGAGAGTTATGCAATGGCGACAGTTCCTAACTGTACAACCAACGTTCAGTACCATAAAAATCTCCTTGTTTATGACGACATTGACACTAGAAACAGAGGTAGTCATGTGGCTAAATGTAGTTGGTTGAGTGGGTCTTTATTTGGAATATTCGCTTATATTAGTTAGTAAATTACAAATAATATTAATTGGAATGTATTGTGATAAAAAGGAAATCGATAGTGGTTATAGACATAATCTAGTGGTAATACTATATCTCATTCTACTTCAAGTTGAAAAGTTCGAATTTCCCAATTTTTAAATTCAAAAAAAATATTAATTAAAAAAAAAAGAGATTGAGTATGGATACAGTTGAATAAAAAATTAGGGTGTATTTGATTATAAGGTTCAAAATTAAAGTTTTTATATCAATTTTTGTCTTTTTCTGAAAAGTTAACAAAAATTATAATTAATTTTTAAAAAGTTAATAAATTTTAACATAAAAATTTCATTCCAAACTCGTACTCTAAAGGCAAGTTTAATTAGAAGTTACTTTAAAAATAGTAGTTGGGATGGAAAATGATTTTTTTTAAAAAAAATCAGCCTGCGACACTACTTAAGCAAATGTTAAGCATTACTTTCAAGCCGATCATATACTTATCAACTTTAGAGCCCGTTTCTGTTGAAATATACATTTTTTTTTTCTGTTAAAATAATATTTGTATACATATGTATATGGTACGTAGATTAATACTGCAAATTTAGTACTAGACTTCCCTTTTCCCCTATTTTTGATCAATAATCAAAATTTTCAACAAGTTTTAAAAAAAAATTTGGGTAAATAATGAAAAGAGGACTGTCTCCGATCTCATACGTAAAGGGTAAGCAATAACTGAAATCATTGATAAAGAATGGCAAAAGATGTTGTACATATATCTTCATCAGTTAAAACAGATAATAAGAGGTTCGCATAATGTAACAACAAGTGTTATTCCTTAAACGACAAATCACATTATGCATGACTCGAATTTCTAACCTATTAAAAGTAAAAGCTTCAAACTAGATATCTTTTGCCTTCATATCATCACCACCACCATGCACCGGTGATACAAGTGTTTATAGTTATATCATCCATGACGTCATTCTAGGAACATGGCATGACATCTGGCAAATTGTGAAACACGTGAATTCATAATAATTTTATCATTATTGTGACTCCAAGCACTATTAAAGCGACGACCATGTGATTGTTTGTAAACATGATATAAATAGAAATCTCATTAATTTGCCCTTTGCCCTTTTTATCGTACCAAGTAGCTGACTAGATCTTTTCGCTAGCTTCCCCGTTTTCTATAAAAGCAGTTCTCTAGTATAAAAAGATACAAAGAAGAACATATATACAATATAGATTCAGATGTACTCGAGAGCAAAAGAGAGAAAGAGATCGGAGAAATAAAAACATCCATATATATATATATATATGGAGAAAATAGAGCACACAACGGTTCCTACAAACGGCATAAACATGCACGTGGCGTCAATAGGGAGCGGTCCAGCAATTCTCTTCCTCCACGGCTTTTTCGAGCTCTGGTACTCATGGCGGCACCAGATGCTGGCGCTGTCGTCCCTCGGCTACCGCTGTATCGCCCCCGACCTCCGCGGCTACGGTGACACCGATGCACCGCCATCGCCGGCCTCATACACGGCCTTCCACATCGTCGGCGACTTGATCGGGCTGATTGACCACCTGGGCATTGAGCAGGTGTTCTTGGTAGGGCATAACTGGGGGGCTATAATCGCCTGGCACTTCTGCCTGTTCAGACCAGATAGGATCAAGGCCTTGGTCAATCTCAGTGTGCCCTTCATTCCCAGGAACCCAAACATTAACTTTGTTGAGGGCTTCAGGGCTAAACTTGGTGACGATTTCTACGTGTGCAGGTTTCAGGTGATTTTTAGTTTGTCACTATATCTTTTAACTCTCTTTAAAAGTGTCAATGGAGGCTTTTGTCCTCCCTTTTCTTTTTGTCAGTCACGTGGAGCGGATTTAAGCGGATGCTAGTAGTGGCACTAGTCCTCACTCAAATTTTTTGTTCTTCTAGTTTTACTCCAAAAATTTTATAATTTTTATAATTTACCTCTATTAACATAAACTAAAAATTCTTATACACTCCCTATTTTTACCCCTACTAAAAATAAAAAAATTTCACATAATCCTCACTAAAAATTAATCCTATAAAAAAAGTTTTGTTATGTTACTGTTTTGCCCTCACAAAAATTAAAAATTTTCACATAAACCTACTAAAATTAAAAATTCTCACATAGTCTCACTAAAATTTGTTTTATCTTAAAAAAATTTGTGCACACCCACACTCAAATATATTTCTGACTCCGCGCCTAACGTCAATGTCATGTGGATTTTTCTTTTATTTATTTTATTTTTTTGCTTTGCTTTACTTTACTTTGTTTGTCTATGTCGATTATATATATTTTTGTTGCATGCATGATGTATCTAAACATGATTCAGTGTCTTCAATTTTTTTTTTTTTTTCTAATGACTCTTCTGGTACCTGTACGTCCAATTTTTTCTTTTTTTCATTTTCTCTTCTATGTGTGTGTGTGTGTATATATATATATGCCATAGATACCTGGGGAGGCTGAAGAAGATTTATCCGTGGACACGGTAAAAGTATTTAATTAGGAGAATCCTTGCAAACCGTGATCCGAAACCTCCATTGATACCTAAAGAGATTGGATACAGAGGTGTGTATGAAGATCCAGTTGCCTTGCCTTCTTGGCTCTCCGAAGAAGACATCAACCATTTCGCCAATAAATTCAGTCAGACAGGCTTTACCGGAGGATTGAATTACTATCGCGCTTCAAACTTGTATGTTTCTCGATCTCATTATCAAATCGCGTAACATTACCCTAATTTCATTGAATCCTAACGTGGTTTCACTCAGATTTTTATTAGCGTTAATTAAAAAGAGTTATGGCTCATACTTCCATCTAATAATAAAAGTTTTACGCTTTGTTTGGTATTTGAGTTTAACTCTAATTAAACTGTATTGTTGCATCTCAGTTTTTATCTTTTTCTAAAAAGTCAACAAAATTTATAACTAGTTTTTGAAAAGTCAACCAACTCCAACTTAAAAATTTCATTTTTAACCGACGAACTAAACACAAACTTAAAATCTACCAATGAAAAAAAATATATAATATTACACCGTCATTGAAAAAGAAAAATTATCTCGAGACGAAGATAAATACACAATTGGGCTAATATATGATCATATTTTCACATTCATGACAGTGTCTTATCAGTAAGATTTTTTAATAGTAAAGTTTTTTATTTTTTTGGTTTGCACGCGGCATATTAAATGCAGAACCTGGGAGCTGACAGCAGCATGGACAGGGGCACAAGTGAAAGTGCCAACAAAGTTCATATTGGGAGATCTGGACCTGGTCTACCACTTTCCTGGAATGAAAGAATACATTCATAATGATGGTGGCTTCAAAAGAGATGTTCCCTCTTTGCAAGAGGTCATAGTTATGGAAGGAGTTGCTCACTACATCAATCAAGAGAAGCCTCAAGAAATCAACTCTCACATTCACCAATTCTTCCATAAGTTTTGAAATTACCCCCTCATCTTATATATATTATACATAAATAATAGAAGGATATAAACTCTAATCTCAACTTTTCAATGTCAACTTATGTGATAAATAAGTTATCATTTTTTTATTGGTAAGTATTTAAAATATTATCATATTAATTAATTATATCTACCAATAAAAATATGATATTTGTGTTGGTGCTTTAAAAGTTGGGATTAAAATTAATGTTCCTGATACTACTCTATATAAAGATATATAGACATATATGTGTGAACGGTTGATGATATATCAGTAATTTCCTAAATAATATCAACCTGAATAAAGTTTCAAACTTCTAAATCTTTTACCACAAAAGTTTTTTATTTTCGTTATTGTTTACAGGTATATAGTCAAGCAAAAATTTGGTGTAGAGTCATATTTTAAAAACATATTTACAATTTATCTACTCCAATATTAAAATTGATAATTTTAATATTATAAAATAATAAATTCATCAATTTTAATATTATAATTTATATAAATATAAGGAGATATTATATTTATGATATTCTTACATAACATCCTATAGTTATTTCAATAAATTTGACCATAAACTTTTGTTCTTATAATTGACAAGACTGTTTTTAACTATGGCATAGGTAGCCATGTGTCTACGTATAATAACGTGAAATTTTACAAAAAAACGACTTTAAAAGATGCAAATTTTGTAATTTAATTTGAAGGATTATCAATATCTTAAAATTTACATCTGACAGCTTGTGAAAAATTAACTTTATGTTATTTGATCTGAGTCTATGACTACCTTTTTAATTTTAAAAGTCTATTTTACGGTCAGAGAAACTTATTCATAAAAAATTGTGATGAATTAATCGGCTAAAAAAATTCAGAGACCAAATTTTCATAAATGATAAGAAAATTATCAACAAAAAAAAGAAATAAGGTAAGAAGTGGCCCCGTTTACATTTTTTGCAAAATTCAGGGAGAAAAAGATAAGGGGACTTCTACAATGAGGTAAAGTATTTTATCCATTGATAGGGTAAAATTTTTTACCCTTTGATTTTAATCGGTGGGTTGGAAAGGATTAAAGGCAAACTTAAGTAAAACCTCCCACGTAGAATACAACATCCACCATCAAATTAAAAACAAAGAAAACAAAAACGAAGAAAACCATCGCCGGCCTTCTCGCTGACGAGACCAAGGGCCAGTTTCCAATGGCGTCGACGATGCGAAGAGGCTCCAAGCTCGTGAGATTTGAGCTTCCTTTCCTCTGCCGACGGCACCCACAACCCATCACCCACATCGGAAGCTTGCCAGCATCATGAATCACCGACGGCCTCGCAAGTCGCTTACAGCCACCGCCGCCACCACCCAGATCTGGAGCTCGCAATTGCAGATCCAGCAGAGCCTTGGGAGGTAACTCCGATGGCCTTTTGGGGGGGGGGGGGTGTGGCCTTGACGGTTTGCCTGGTGATCTGGAGCTTGCAATCGCAAATCCAGCGGAGCCTTAGAGGGGAACTCCGATGGCCTTGGGGGGGACGGGGTGGCCTCGACGGCTCGCTTGGGTGACTCGCGAGGCCGGCAATCTCGCGATTTGACGGTGAGTGGCTCGCGAGGCCGGCAAGCTCGCAATTGGGCCGTGGGTGACTCTTAAAGCTGGCGAGCTCGCGATTCAGTGGTGAGGGTCTCAGAAGCTTCTTCTCCGGCGATGGGGGACAACTTCAGGTAGGCACGGCGAAGAGTTGGGTTTCAGGCCTTCTTTTTCAGCAAGCCTTTTTTTTTTTTTTTTTTGAAATTTTCAATTGTAATCATGTGTTTAATCTTACAATTGTTTTGTTGCACACTTTTGATCTAAACCGTCCAAATATAATCTATAGGTGAAAATTTTTACATAGAATTCCCCAAAGATAAAGATAAATAGCATATTTACATAAACTAAAAAAGAAGTGTAATTTAGGAAAAGAGTGAACAATTATTTAAGTAAAAAGGCCTAAATGATTCCTAAATTATTGAAAATATGATGATTTGATTCTTATTTTTTTAATTTTGAGCAAGACGATTACAAAATCTCTAAATTGTGACAATCTAATTTTTTCCGTCCAATTCCGTTAAATTTTTTATGAAAAAGATTACGTGACTTATCATATGAGTTAGATTAACTATTAAAAGATAAAAATAACCTTATTTAAAAAAAACCAACAAACATTAAAAAAATAGGAGAGAGAGAACTGACTAAAACCCAACAAACCCGCCCCCCCCTACAGCACCGTTTCTTCCGTCACCGACCCATCGCCCCACCCCAAACACCCCAATGAAGATGGAATGAAGCCGCCCCCCGGCAGGGATCTGGGTGTTGGCAATCCCAGCCCTTCCCCTCCCCGCACCTCCGCCCGTGAGCTCGAAGGCTCCCCTACCACCTTCGCTAGAAAGCTCGAATCCAAACCATGCCCTCCCTCAAAAAAACCAAATCTGGACTAGTCCCCCAACACACACCGTAGATCTGGGTTTCCCCGCAACTTAGATATGGGCTTGTCGAAGAGAGAGAGATCTAAGCTTGCCGAAGGGGGGGGGGGGAGATAGATTTTTTTTTTTAATTTTTGTTAAACTAATTATTATTAGATTATTAAAATATTTTTTCAAATTGGATCACATGCATTGCACATGACTTATTCCATTAAAAATTTAACGGATTTAAATGGAAATGACTATAATTGCCAATATTTAGAAAGTTTAGGATACTCGACTGAAATTAAAAAAAAAATAAAGAGAGGATAAAATCGGCCTCTTTTTAATAATTCATGGTCCATTTAGACTAATTACTCTAATTATTTTCACAGGAATTTTTACTTTCCCTTTGTTCATCCCAACCTAGTCGGCTATATATACCTATGGGCTTGTAGGATGTAAAATGTAAATATGCAGAACTAATACATGAACACGGGTAACAGTGCCACCAGGGAGGTTTCATGATCCCATGTGCGGTCACGATAAAAATCATGTGATTAACTTTGTAAAAGCACACAAAAATTGCTTTGTGAAAGAAAAAGAGGAGATATCTTTTTCCATTGGATCTCTTATTTTATATTATTATTAGAAACTATTATTCATCATTTAATTATTTTTTTAGCAATTTAATTTATAAGTACCTAACGATTTAAAACGTGTGGTATATAATTGTTAAAGTACCATAAATTTGATCATGGAAAAAAAATTCAGTCTCTATTGACAATTCCAAATAAAAAATTCTTATGGTAGAAATGTTCAAAAAGAGAAACCGAAAGTAAAGTAAAAAAAAAAAATGCAAAAAAGTATAGCTTTCCTGTGTGTTTGATTACATACCAAACCAAATAATAAATAATAAATAATTACTGCCCTCCAATTATTTTTTCTTCCCTTCAAAAAATTTTCTTCCCTACTATTTATTTAGAGGCGTACTATAAACATCAAATCATTTATCAAATTTAAAGAATGGATGTCGTTAAAAGATGATAATCATGGCATATATTTTATAACAAATTCTTAGATTTTGTAGAAAATAAAGAATTTACGATTAATTTTTAATAATAAATTTATATACATAATTTCATGTTAAAAAAAAAAAAAGAATGTGTTTTTTTTTATATTATACGGTCATAAATTTAATTATATTATTTATTATTATATTTAAAATTTTATATTATAATTTATTATTTTTAAAAAAAAATATTACTTTTGCTCTGTCTTTCTAAAAATAAAAATTAGTGAATAATGTAACGAATGATTAGATAAACTGTTATTAATGAATGATATTTAAATTTTTTAAATTTTGTTTAATCCACTAGATACTAACAAAGAAATTGACAAAATCGTTTTATATATATAATTTTAAAAAACTAAATTAGAGATCTTTAAGTCTTAACATTACTTTTTTTTTTTTTTTTTTCCTTGAGCAAATAGAAAAGTTAGCTAAATCTGCTTTAACATGTAGGATGACTCACTCAAAGTCTTGGAAGAAGCAGCCAACATACATAGAAACTCTACATAACAATCCAAAGAAGGAAACCCCCAAAAAGTCTCTACCTTTACCTAAATTCTCCCTTAATCTTTTTGATCCCTTTCGTAGAATATGCGGGGAAACTAGGACCTTTAAAACACTTTTGTCCCATGTTCTTTAAAACGTAACAACTATAATCTGTTAAATTAATATAGGTTGCAATTAATTTTTTAATATAAGATTTTACAAGTAAAATTAGTGGTGAGTTAGTAATTTAATTTTCTCTAAAAAAATAGTAATTTAAAATAAATATCAAGATTATCAATCTCAGTACAAGAGGTATGGAATTAACAATCCATTCAACAATACTAAATTAATGTGGAACTTACCAATCCACCCCCATTACAGAGAAGAAAAAAAAAATGATAATATTGAGCATCATTCACTAACAAAAGAGGTATTAATAATAATATTTAACAATGCCAATATTCTAAAATATTTTTTAACAAGAAAGTAAATATACAAAAAAAATTCACGTTCTCATTCTAGAGATAAACATGTCACATATATATATATATATAGGGGTGGCAATTCGTGCTGATGAGTCGTGTTTGTGTCATGTTTAAGCTTTCAATTGACACTATAACCCTTGACCTAAACCCAACCCATTGAATAATCGTGTCAGAAAACTTAAC
The DNA here is from genome assembly GCA_025413025.1 of Ficus hispida. Taxonomy (NCBI): domain Eukaryota; kingdom Viridiplantae; phylum Streptophyta; class Magnoliopsida; order Rosales; family Moraceae; genus Ficus; species Ficus hispida. The sequence continues at coordinate 8,703,291 of CM046370.1, read as the reverse complement.
TCAAACTCAACCCTCTAATTAAAGGGTTGACACGGATATGACCCATCTAACCTGTTTAATATACGAATCACAAACATGTCATGTCAACCTACAAACCCATTTATTAATCGGTTATTAAAGTATCATTTTAACTTATTTACAACCCATTAAACCAACCTGATTGAAATCAAAACTTAATACTAAAAAATAAGTAAAAAGATGTGAATCATTATTCAATACCTAATTAGTAAGTTCATCCATCTATAACTAAAGTTCCAGCTATCAACATTCGTTCACATAAGTAAAACAACATCAGTTAAAAATCCACAAGTCCAAAACATGCTCGTAGGAAGGCCGAGCTTTAATGCGAAGGATAGAGAGAATAAGAGAATGAGAAAGATGGAAGTAAAAGAAGGAGAAGGTGAGAGATTGCTAGAGATAGAGATGTGAGGATAGTTGGGATAGTGTGAATGTGCTCAAGAAAGAGGATGGGGTAGGCCGGTAAGGAGAAGAAAACCCTAACAGAGTGAGTGAGGTAAGACAGTTATCATATTTATAGAATAAAAGAAAAATAAAACCCTGTCTTTTTTTGTTTTATATTTTCCCCAAAATCAAATTTTGTTAAATATTCAAAATAGTATTAAAAATATTTTTGAAAACCATAAAATATAAAACTAAAAAGTTAGTAAATGAGTTATTAATGGGTTGTGTTTGTGTCGAATTATATACAACCCGTATATTAATTGGGTTATTACGGATTAATTATAGGTTGATGGGTTCAATCCATTCTAACTCTTTATGTAATTGTGTCTAGCGAGTTCAATATATTTTGACCTAAATTCATTTAAAGAAAACTCAAACCTTATAAATTAGTGTAAATTTAATATAATATTGTTATGTGGTAACCCAAATTATCATCTCTAATATATATTTAATTTTCATTAATGAGCAAAAAGCCCCCGTTCAAAGTCAACACCGCCAACAGTGAAAGCACAGGCTTTTGCATTGCTTCGTTGCTCCTACCCCCAAAACAAAAAAAGAAGTCCTACTAAAAAAAAAAAAATACAGAAGTAGAGAGGAAGTCCACTTTTGGTCCTCAGACTCACCGGAAACCATGGAGAAAATCGAGCACACGACGATCCCCACAAACGGCATAAACATGCACGTGGCGTCGATCGGGAGCGGCCCGGCGGCGATCCTCTTCCTCCACGGCTTCCCGGAACTCTGGTACTCGTGGCGGCGCCACATGCTCTCCCTCTCCTCCCTCGGCTATCGCTGCATCGCCCCCGACCTCCGCGGCTTCGGCGACTCCGACGCCCCTCCCTCTCCTGACTCCTACACTGCCTCCACATCGCCGGCGACCTCGTCGGCCTCCTCGACCACCTCGCCATCGACCAGGCCTTCGTCGTCGGCCACGACTGGGGTGCCGTCATGGCCTGGTACCTTTGCCTCTTGAGGCCCGACAGAGTCAAAGCTCTGGTCAACATGAGCGTCGCCTTCCCTCCCAGACACCCCACCAGAAAGCCCATTGAGAGCTTCAGGGCTTTGCTCGGCGACGATTACTATATTTGCAGGTTTCAGGTCAGTCAAATCGGGCCTTCTCTGATTTTTGCCCCTTTTTTTGGCATAGTTTTTTTTTTTTTTTTTTTTGGTTATTACTATTTTATTTTTAGCAAGTTTCAGTATAAGACGAGGTTGAATTGAACAACTTTGTGTTGTCTAAGGACCGTACTATGGCTGCTTAATTAATTACATTTAATGACTGAAATAAATTGGCCTTTGAAGATTTAATATTTTCTCTGGTGTGATTAAATAATCTGTGTACAGTTCTAATTAGGCATATTCCATTTTTGTTTGTCTTTTTAGCAAATCAGGCTTTTTGTTTGGTAGAGTGGAAAACAAAATATAGAATTTACGTTGTTTCATAGAGGAGAATTTAGGATGGAATTAAGTTGTAATTCCACGAGACCCGTCATCTTTTAATCATCTTTTAATCCTTCGGCTTTCGAAAGAAAATTACAGGAAAAAAATTTAACAAAAAAGTGATTCATGCCTAATCATTTTCTTATTTATATCTAAGGATAAAATATACTAGATTAGACTCTCTTTTTTTTTTTAATCAAATCCTTACTTTTTATTTTCCTCACCTTAATATTTTATTATCCTTTCTTTTTATTTTAATTTCCTATCAAACATGATTTAGTTGAAATTGGTTTTTTTTTTATGTATTTTTTTCCTAAAGTTTGTGATCTTGACATTATGAAAGAGAACTGCTCATTTAATGGCATTGTGAGACAGTTAGATTCTTATGCAAAGTACTGTGTTGGTGGGCAATTCTTGGATATAGCAAATCTTCTTTAATGTCATCTTGAACGAGTGTAGGGTTACATTAATTGAACCTGCTGGTTCACCTAACTCTTCAGGACTAAAGGCATGAGATCTGCACCAGGTTGAATTATGCGATTTTTAAATTGGAATTGGTTGATCTTTTAAAAATTAATTATAATTTTTTTTTATTTTTCAAAAAAAAAATAAAAAATTAAGATTAAAAATTTAAGTTAAAGTTAAAAATTTAAATGTTGTTTTTCTCTACTTTCATTTATTGGAAAATGGACCTAATAATTATTTCACCGCTCTCTCCTCCACTCCTTGCACACCAAAATAAATGAAATAAACAGAACAACAGAGAGACAGATATTGGGTGAAGTTAGTAAAGGATAACAAAATGGAGATATGGACATTGGAAAGTTTAGTTTTTGCTCTTCATTTAGCAGAATAAAATTTATTTATCCAAATGAGGTTCAAAATTTATTGATGATTAGATAAATGCCTGTAGGAAGCGGGAGAGGCTGAGAAAGATTTTGCTCGTGATGACACTGTGAATCTGCTGAAGAAATTTTATCTGGGACGGAATCCACGTCCTCCATGCATTCCTAAAGAGATGGGATTCAGCGGCCTGAAAGCTCCAGAGACCATGCCTGATTGGCTCACCGAAGAAGACGTCAAATTTTACGCTAGAAAATACGACGCCAAGGGATTCACTGGAGGGTTGAACTATTACAGAGCTTTAGACCGGTAAGTAGAACTGGGTTTCACAGGCTCATGACATTGAATTAGTTGGTATCCCTAAGATCACTCTTCTTAGCATTGGAAGGTGATTCTCTGTTATTTTTAATTGTTTGTGATTGCAGAACCTGGGAGCTGACAGCGGCATGGAGCGGAGTACAAGTGAAAGTACCGGTGAAGTTCATAATAGGAGACCTGGACTTGACGTACCACATTCCCGGTGCAAAAGAGTACATACACAACGGTGGGTTCAAGAGAGACGTCCCATATTTGCAGGAAGTGGTGGTGATGGAAGGAGTGGCTCACTTCATCAACCAAGAAAAGGCGGAGGAAACCGCTGCTCACATTTACGATTTCATCAAGAAGTTCTGATCTTTCGTCCAAGAAATTCATCACACTTGCTCCAGTTTCCTTTCTAGCATTAAGAACTAGGCAGCTATGGCCAACTTGTTACGTATTGTTGTGAGATTTAGCCTTTGTACCATTTGTTTTTTCATCTGGAACAAGACCATTTCACTAATTGGTTTACAATAACAAGTGTGATATTGTGGCATCTTAACAAGTGTGTGATTACAGTAACAAGCAAATGACATGTTTTCTATATCATTTTGCTGGAGGATTGACAAATTAAAACTTATGTAACAAAAGATGCTTGAATAGCATCATATGCATCTTCTGAAACTCGGCAATGAATCGAGACCCAATAAAAATGAAGGCCATAGAAAAGCGAGGCAAAGTAGATCGAAAAACTTCAAATGCATAATTTTCCCCAATTGAATGAGGACTTAACAGGGAATGTTCGGGATTAATGGATCATAACGGTCAAGAAGTAAAACTTTCTTGAAAATATATAGGTGAAAAATAAAATCCCTCTTTAAATAAATTCTCAGAACAAAATTATCCATAACAAGGAGAAATATAAATGAAAACTGCTACAAGAAACATGATTGTCCAGGGAAAAAAATAAAAGAAAAAGAACCATAACTGCAAATAGGTGGACAGATCCATTGGCGAAGTTTGGATGGATCCATTTGTAATGTATGAAAAACTTCAGCAACTCAGACTCTGAAACCTCTGCTGTTTCTTTTACCTCTAGCCCTCTCAAACTTCCTACCCTTCGATCGCACGTAGGGTTTGGTGTGGCTGTGAGGCACACCAGGTGCAGGACCAAAGTGCTTGACGGCCTCACGAGCATTCTTCGGACCCCTGAGGAGGACCTGCATGGCACAAGAGGGAAAAAAAAAAAGTTTGGCTTATTAGTCTAGCATTCTTAGAATATCGCTCAGACTGGCAACATTTCAAACCATTTTCTTCCAATAGCAGAAACAAAACAAGAAACGAGCTCTAAAAGACGATCGTTTCAAAGTGTTCGCTCAGAATGAACATTAAAATCAACATTTTGAACCTTGCACGACAAGTAAAACCCATTAAAGATTACATCCAATCGAAAAGAAAATTGATCGAGTAATCCTGTAATTTTTTGAAGTTCAACCCCTTCTTATACCAAAACCAACATAGTTAATTTCATTGGACTAGCCATACAAGGATAATGCTCGGTATCACATCACACAAACGATGAAGCCAGCCTTATCGTGTCAATGAGAACATACACTAAAAGATAAAAGTTTTTCGAGGGACTTATACAGGGATAATCAATTTTTAGTGAGGGCAAAACAAGAAAATGTAAAGTTTTTAGACGTAAAAAAAAATTGATAAAAAGAAATGTTCCCCACTCGGACATGGGTGTCTCCGCCCCTTCTCACCTACTGAAGAAGAGTTATCTAGTTCTATAGAAAAAGCAACCAACAAAGGAGTATCAAACATTATGAATTTATAAAATTCATATACATAGCCTGCCCTAAAAAAAACACAGTTGATTACAGGAAAAAGTAAAGCTTAAAAACCAACAATGGCAGAAATGCATACCGTGTTCTGGCCAAGAGGAGCTCTGAGAGCAAGCTGATCAAACGTCAAGCATTCTCCACCAGCCTTCTCAATCCTGGCTCTGGCAGTCTCTGTGAACCTAAGTGCAGTCACTTTCAGAGCAGGAACTTCATAAACCCTAATGTCGTCTGTCACAGTCCCAACAACCACAGCAACCTTGCCTTCCTATTAGCAAACCCAACCACACAAAATTGGACTCAATTCAAACCCTAATTTACACAAAACTCAAACCAATTGCAAGAAATTAAACATAGAAATTAGATATCAATTTAACACCTTGCCCTTCATGAAACGGATCAATCTGGAGAGAGAAAGCGGGGCCTTGTTGACCTTGCTCATGAAGAGCCGCTTCAGAATCACGGCATTGAACTTGCTTCCAGTCCTCCGAACAAGAAACCGGTAAAGCTGAAAATTTTCAGATCCACACTCAAAACACATCAGAAACGCAGAGGAATCCAGACGAACAAGCGAGAGAACTCTGAAACGGAGAAGAGAAAATTACAGACCTTGACGAGGAGCTTGAGGTAGATATCGTCGGACTTGGGGGCGGTGCGCTTGGACTTCTTGCTCTTGCCTCCGGCGACCAAATCGATACCCTGCGAAACGGAGAGAACAAAGAGTTACAGAGAGATGCAGAAATGGAGATTTGGGGAGCTAGGGTTTCGGAGAAGGACGAGGAAGACGAAGATACCATGGCTACTGGTGTTGGCCCTCAGCTGCTTCTCCCTCTCGCGGCTGCTGGTGGGTGCTGCTATGGAAGTGTTGAAAACCTAGAGAGGAGGACTTCTAGGGTTTTGGGGGGTTGTACTTTTATTATGGTGGGGTAGAGCGTACAGAGTACAGGGTTTTTGGGTTCGGGTTTGGGTTTTGTTTCTAAAGCTTTAGGTCTGAAGTGTTTTTGGGTGCTTCTGAGATCAGTTTTGCCTCCGTGGAAGATCATCTTGAGCCGTACACGTATGCAAATATTTGATTGATCTAGATAACGATTTTTTTTTTTTGTGGTTTCATCTTTTGGGTTATGAACTCTGGTTGTGGGCCCACGGCCCACTAGCCTTTAACGAAGGGCTTTTATCCTTGTCCATGTGGTGCCCAGCCCACGAGCTAATTGTAATAAAAAATTAAATTTTGAGAAAATCCTGAAAACAACCACCCAAATAACGATATTTATGTTTTTTACATTCTTATTTAGATTTTTGCCCCTCTATATTTATTTGATCTGAGCAAAAATAAATAGCATATTACGATAAAGCTAAAAGACATAAATAGCATGTTTACAAAAGTGTTCACTCAAAAAAAAATAGACGGATGAAATTAAACTAACTAATCTCTCATATATTCACTCATCTATAAATAGAAGTGGATGCGCGAGAAAAATATACGCTCTTCTTGATTCTTCCAACTAAACTCTATCATTTTTATTTATGGAATTTCCTCTAATTTGTATCTAATTTAAACATCGAAGTATCTTCTATATAGAACCCCCAACAGTTATAGGAGTGAAGATCTAGAGATCATCGGAAAAATTAAAATTTTGTATTCTTTGATGGGGACCTACACGGTAAAACCGTCCCAAACACAACCAAAACCAAGCAACTTACATTTAAACCATTAAAAAGAACTATGGGTTGGTTTGAGCCTGAGCTAATCATGTTGATGTGAGCATTGGAGTAGGAATTGGATTTCACCCAAATAATAATAATAATAATAATAATAATAAATAAATAAATAAATAAATAAAAACAAAGAAGTAGGAATTGGATGCAATTTCTACATGTATTGACGCAAGGAAAAATGACTTTGGTCTATAATCATTTGAAAGAGCCATACATAATAGGGTGAGGATCACATTAAATAATTGCATATTCCTTAAGCTCATCTTGCGACACAGTTTGGTGGGCATTATAGTTGGCACAGCTGTACCAAATGCTTTGTATTATATATTAGAATAATACACCAGCCTTTTTTTTTTTTTTTTTAATGCCTTGTGGGAAAAACTCAAATAATCTCAAGCCACACCAAAACACTCTTCTGTGCCAACTGGACCGAGAGAGAGAGAGAGAGAGAGAGAGTTTTTTAATAGTTGAGATTCACGTTATGATTTTTTTTTTTTTTTTTTTTTGAATATGAGGATGGGATTCAAACTCTCAGGTTTATTATGGAATCAAATGTTTAATTATCTATAAATTATGTTTTATAATCACTATTCATTTATGACGGCAATAATAGCAACTTAAATTAACACGTTTTTCTCTTTTCTAAATGACAAAGGTAATTTGTATTGATTGACATTTTATTATGTGGGCTTTTAATGTAGAAAATGCTCAATTAAACTTTTTTATGATGGATAGGTAAATGCTCAGTGAAATTGTGCGTTTCTGAATCTATCTCACTTATGTGAGACTACTTCTTTTTCTTTTTTTTTTTTTTAAATCAATAACGTGAGACTACTATTAATGCCAGAGTCCAGCAATTTCATATTTCAAAGATGAATTTTTTACTTATCAAAAATTCTAAAAATAGGAAATTAATTTCATAAAAAAAAAGGAATTAAATTTCAGAATTATATAAAGTGTTTACTCATCTATCAAGGAATCTATTTACTTGAGAAATTAAATTCCTATTATTATGTTTACTTTCTAAAAGTTAGAAGGATTGAGAATATTTTTACTGTAGTTATAAAATTATCTTTAAATAAAAAATAATAATTAAATAAAAATAAGGGTATATTTGACACAGAGTTAATTATTTCCTATTTTTTAGAGAAACATATTTATTTCCAAAAGTAGTAGGTGGGAGATAAATTCTCTTTTATCAAAAAATTAATTTCTTCTTTTTAGGTGGGATCCAAATCATTTAATTCCCAAATATAAACATAAATACTGAAATCATGAATTTAATTCTTTTTTGTCGAGATGGATACATTGCTCCTTCGCTTAATATTCCAACAAAAAAAAAAGGTTCCCTTTAGAAAGCCATCTATATTGCTCAAATGCCAATCTAAAAACAGGAGAGAAAAAAAAAATCTCAAATAGAACTTTATTTTTGAAAAAGAATTTGTAAATAAAATTCCATCGTCTATAATTAAAAAAAAAAAAAGAAAGAAATATTACACCTAGTTTTTTTCAACATTTTGAGAGTTTGTTAACACGATTTTTCAGAGAAACTGAAGAAAGGTTTTTATATCAAAATTTGTAAGACAATACAGAGATAATTATAACACGGTTTTGTGATTACAAAAGATAAGTTCAACATTCCTAAAAAATAAGGGAAAAAAAAAAATTATTATCCCACCTTAAGGCTACCCTACAAGAATGTCCCAATTATCATGAACGAAATTACCAAAATACCCAAACTTTATCTCTTAAAGCTATTAGCCGTACCCAACAGTCCCTAGTGTCAATCCCGTCCGAAAGGGACAATTCTTTAGTCCGACCTTTTTCTCCGAAATGTCTAAATAACCCACACTTCCGAATTTTCTTCCCCCAAAAAAAAAAAAAGAAAAAGAAAAAAATTTTTCTTCTAATTTTCCAATTTCCTCTAAATCGTCTCTCCGACGCCTCCGTTTCCGCCACCAACGATGCACTCCACGAAAACTCGCCGCAAAGTCGCTCCGGCGGCGGCCGAGAACGGCGACTCCGCCGACAAGCTCGACCAGCTCCTCCTCTCCTCGGCCGTCGCTAACGGCGAGGACTTGGGACCCTTCATCCGCAAGGCCTTCGCCTCCGGCAAGCCCGAGACCCTCCTCCACAGCCTCCGCCACTTCTCTCGCTCGAAGGAATCCGAAATTGAGGAGGTCTGCAAGGCTCACTACCAGGACTTCATCCTCGCCGTCGACGACCTCCGATCCCTCCTCTCCGACGTCGATTCGCTGAAATCGTCCCTCTCTGACTCCAACTCTAAGGTCCAGTCGGTCGGACTTCCGCTCCTCTCGTCTCTCGATTCCTTCGTCGAAGCGCGGAACATCTCGCGGAATGTGAACCTGGCTCTCGAATCGGTCGGGAACTGCGTTCGGCTTATGGAGCTCTGTTCCAGATCGAATCACCATCTCGAGAACAACAATTTCTACATGGCACTCAAGTGCGTGGACTCGGTGGAGTCCGAGTTCATGAATAAGACGCCATCTTCGACACTGAAGAGGATGCTGGAGAAGAAGATCCCGGAGATTCGATCGCACATCGAGAGGAAGGTGAGCAAGGAGTTCGGCGATTGGCTGGTGGAGATCCGCGTGGTGAGTCGGAATTTAGGTCAATTGGCGATCGGCCAAGCCTCCTCGGCGAGGCAGCGAGAGGAGGATCTGAGGATCAAGCAGAGGCAGGCCGAGGAGCAGAGCCGCCTCAGCCTGAGAGACTGTGTTTACGCCTTGGAGGAAGAGGATGACGATGGACTGAGCGGTGGAGGAGTCGGGGATGATAGTAATGGGGGAGGTGGAATTCTAGGGTTTGATTTGACTCCTCTCTACAGGGCCTATCATATACACCAGACTTTGGGACTTGAAGATGGGTTCAAGCAGTATTATTTCGAGAATCGGAAGCTTCAATTGACTTCGGACTTTCAGGTATCTTCTATGACTCCGTTCCTTGAATCGCATCAAACTTTCTTTGCACAAATTGCCGGCTTTTTCATCGTTGAAGATCGCATTTTGAGGACTGGTGGTGGTTTGATATCGAAATTGGAGGTTGAGAATTTGTGGGAAACCGCTGTTAGCAAAATGTGTTCTGTCTTAGAGGATCAATTTTCTAGAATGCAGACTGCGAACCATTTGTTGTTGATTAAGGATTATGTGAGTTTATTAGGAGTAACTTTGCGTAGGTATGGGTACCCAGTGGACGCCTTGCTTGATGTCCTGAGCAAGCATAGAGATAAGTACCACGAGCTGTTGTTGTCTGATTGTCGTAAACAGATTGCGGAAGCACTTGGTGCTGACAAGTTTGAGCAGATGTTGATGAAGAAAGAGTACGAGTATTCGATGAATGTTCTCTCGTTTCAGATACAAACATCGGACATTATACCAGCTTTCCCTTACGTTGCACCGTTTTCTTCAACAGTGCCTGATTGCTGCCGCATTGTCCGGTCTTTTATTGAGGATTCCGTGAGTTTCATGTCCCATGGTGGGCAGCTGGATTTCTATGATGTTGTGAAGAAGTATTTGGATCGGCTGTTGGGTGAGGTCTTGGATGGGGCTTTGTTGAAACTTATCAGTACGTCTATTCATGGGGTTTCCCAAGCAATGCAGGTGGCAGCAAATATGGCAGTCTTGGAGCGCGCTTGTGATTTTTTCTTCCGTCATGCTGCACAGCTTTCTGGGATTCCCTTAAGAATGGCGGAGAGGGGCAGGAGGCAGTTTCCACTTATTAAAGCTCGTGATGCAGCAAAAGACATTCTCTCTGGTTTGCTAAAAACAAAGGTTGATGGGTTTATGACGTTGATTGAAAACGTAAATTGGATGATTGATGATCCTCCACAGAGTGAAAATGAATATGTGAACGAGGTGATCATCTATTTGGAAACTTTGGTCTCCACTGCCCAGCAGATTTTGCCTGTTCAAGTTCTTAAAAGAGTTCTACAAGATGTTCTTTCTCATATATCAGAGAAGATTGTTGGAGCCTTACATGGGGAGTCAGTTAAGAGATTCAACGTTAATGCAATCATCGGAGTTGATGTGGATATTCGATTGTTGGAATCTTTTGCCGACAATCAAGGATCCTTGTTTTCTGACGAGGATGCAAATCAGTTGAAAACCGCACTCTCTGAGGCCAGGCAGTTGATTAATTTGCTACTTAGCAACCATCCAGAGAATTTTCTGAATCCTGTAATCAGGGAAAGAAGTTACAATGCTTTAGACTACAGGAAAGTGATAACAATTTCTGAGAAGTTGAAGGATCCCTCAGATCGACTATTTGGAACCTTTGGAAGCCGAGGAGCTAGGCAAAACCCAAAGAAGAAATCACTAGATGTATTGATAAAGAGACTCAAGGACGTGAGCTGATTTGTTTTCCCAAGTGTATGTACAATAGCTCTTCTTTTTCCTTTACATTTGTTATTGGGATTATTTCCTAGCAGTTTGTTGCTAACTTTTTCCATTGCCAAATTGTTGCTTTTCCAGATTTTATCCTTAATCATGGCAAATTTGTTTTGTATGTATCACTGTCATAGTTTGTTGTTTGTTGTATTGAATATTTATAGTCATATTTAATGATTGATTTATATTCTTCTATGACGTTAACTATATTCTTGTTAGATAAGGTCTTAGAATGGGCAGAAATGCATAAAGGGACATCCGAAAAACATATCTCGGTTCAATCATTAGTCGTATGACTCGGTAAGCAGAGTCGATTAACAAAGTTTACGATTTTCTATCCTTCCAAATGCTGGTTTTCTTAGAGATTATGGGAAGGGATAAAAATTAAGCTCATTTGCAAAACTGGGGGTTATATGTGCCACTCCATGTGTTATGTGTTTGTATTACCACACTTTGTTGTGACCAAAATATGTCACAAAATATAATCTTGCTGTTGAATGACTCTGGATATCCTTCTGTTGTTTCGTGTAAATGATGCGAATAATCCGCCGCACACACATCAGTTTAAATGAGGCGATCTTAGAGCTTAGGTGTCAGAGTTGAGATTCAGGTTTTGCATTAGTTTTTAGCTTTTGTGCATTAGGTCATTTTTGGGTGAATCCATTCAAGTCGGCTGGATTTGACTGACCAAACTGTTTTTTACGGTCTGAAAAACGCAAACTGGACTGAACCATTTTCTGCATATAGACTAGATCGGATCAGACCATTTTAAACCGCGGTTTGAGTTTTATTTGGCCTAGTTTGGTGTCAAAATTGAGAGTGATCCAATAGATAATTTGAGGGTTTTGTGGTTTTTTTGGTTTTTTTGGTTTTTTTTTTTAACACTTTTTTGTTGTACTTTTAAGTTATTTAAATTTTCAAGATTGAAATTTAAAAACATGTACATTAGAAAAATATTGGGTTTCCCTTTTTTTTTTCAACCTCAAATTCTAAATCAGAACAACAATACTAACAATAATAACAATACGTCAATTCAAATAATAAAATCCAAACATAAGCATTAAGTCATCCAAATGAACATGAAGGCCATCAAAGTTTTATTTTAACTTTTTATTTATGTATTTTCTATATTACAAAAAAAAATTTATATTATGATCCAATCCAGTCTATGACATTCTTTAGAATTTATAGAACAAATCATTTTTTTTCCTTCTACCTAGAAACGAACCGGCTTTCAAAAAGTTGATGGATTAGATCAATCTGATGTTAGGGATGACAATATTTCTCGTGGAACGGGGTCCCGTGGAATTTCAATCCGAATGGGATGCGCATGGGGGACAATATTTAGGTATAGAGACGGGGGTGGGGATGGGGATGGGGATGGAGATGAAATATTTTTCCTAAATTGAAAGCAGGACGGGGATAGAGAAGCACCCTCACCTCACCTCTGCTCCGATATGTATATGTCATATATATTTATGTTATGCATATATATATATTTGTTAACTTTTTAAACTTTCAATTAGAATATTCTAGTTTTTTTTAAGATAATTATTAATCACATCTTTCACTAAAAAAAAGAAGGAAACAAAAAGTTATTAGTTAGTAACCTGGCTACTACTACTTGGGATGTGATGTCTATTTTTTGTTTTAAGTTGCATAATTAAAAAAAAAATGTTATGTAATTTTCAAAATGCATAGTCAAATTGATAGGGAGTGAGTTGGGTATGGAAAATACTCTCCCGACGGGAAATCCCCGTCCCCGACCTTGTCTAGTTTTAGTCTGAGATGAGGATGTTTTTAAGGGTCAGGGATAGGGATGGGAAAGCAATCCCTGCCCCTGTCTTATCCTGTTGTCATCCCTATCTAATGTCAATGGTTTGAGCTTTTCAATCCACATATCTATTGGAAAGTGTACAGGCAAAATAAAGGTGCTGAAAAGTGTCGTCTCTGGGTTGGCTTCGGACTTTGTATAGGCGAAGGCAAGAACTAAGGGCGTATTTGCTATTTCTCAATGGATTGTAATTGGAATGAAACAATTTTAAGTGAAAATTTACATTTAGAACTGGAATTGTGCTCCTGTTTTAAACACATAAATAAGAAGAAAAAAAGAGTATTATCTCTATTGATATTGTGTGAATTAACCTGCAATATGACTTATGGAGAATGACGCCGCATCCTGATGTGGCCATTTTGAGAAGAAATAAATCGTATATAATTATATATATTTATATACATTTATTTCTTTAAGGAAAGGTTTTGCAGCAGTGACATTCAGTTTCAGTTCTCGACGGTAATGACATAGCGACATGAATATAATTTTTAGGTCTTTTTTAGTTTCAAATCAAAATTTGAATTCGAATGTCTTCAATTTAAGGTTCAGTTTTAAAAGTGACATTTTATGTAAAAACTGAACTTTTAATAGACCAAGTAACTATAAATTAAACATGATAAAAGAATGAATCAATTCTAAATACTGTTTCACATGTTATTTTACTAGATTTCTCAAATAAGTAATAAATGAAATATGTGAAAACATAACCGATATTATTTTTTATTAGTCTAAAAAAAAAAAAAAACATTGAGTGCCAGTAACATCAGTGTCCACATACAGACACAAGATTTTTCTATTTCGTTTTCGGTTGCATCTGCAAGGATTCAACAACGCAAACGACCATTCATATATATATATATATATATATATATGTATGTATGCATATAGTTGTGTGTGTATAAGTTGAATGGTGTGGACAATTGTCTATACGATTGATAGTTGATAGAAAAGTGACAGTCATTGCTGGCGGCCGAGGAATTGACATCTTTTACTCGTTTTTGTCAAAGTCTCCTAAAGAACCACACTTTGCTGTGATTTAAGTAAAATAAAAATATCTCAACGTCTCCTTATGTTTTGTTGTTTGTTTGATTACGCATTTACACTTTGCGTATTCAACGGTTTCTCGCGTGATGTGCAGATTTTAACTTTAAATAACAATAATAATAATAATATTGATTAAACTGTCCTAAAAAAAAAAAAACAAAATAATGTTAAACGAATCCGTATATCTTTGTAATTACTCTAGTGCCCACCACATTGATTTTTTTTCTTTTTCTTTTTCTTTTTTCTCTTTTTCTTTTTCCTTGTCTGCACGTGGCAATAGCACCCGTTTCTTTGAATTTTCTCACTAGTTTCGGGCAAGGAAAAACTTCATTCACCAAAAAAAAAAAAAAATTTCTTTATTTTATGTTTTAATGTTTTTTCGGATTTAGATATGTAAAGTTCCTCTGTGTAAATAACTATGTATATACACACAGATGCATATAATTAAATAGTTTTTATGGGATAAACAAATAATTTATATATATACACATACATGTTAATTAAGATATTGATAAATTTAAAATCAACATCTTATATTAAAATTATATATAAAATGATTGTTAAATTATACATGTAATCACATAAATAATAAATAATAAATAAAATTTGATCCTGAGGGCTTTTCTAGTTTGTAGCTCATTCTTACCCCGTAGTTTGACTGTGAATATGCATTGTTTTGCTCCTTTTTCTCCATCTTATATTAAAATCAAATACGGAATGATCATATACATATAATCACATAAATAATAAATAAAATTTGATCCTAAGTGCTCAGGTCTTTTTTTTTTTTTAGAAATACTTGGGCTTTTTCTAGTTTTGTAGCTCATTCTTACCCCGCAGTTTGACTGTGAATATGCATTGTTTTGCTCCTTTTTCTCCTTTCTTTTTTTCTCTCTCCTTTTTGCTTCATATAATTAAGTTCTATTTATTAAAGTAAGAATTATTCATTTTATATTTTTGAATTTTAACGTCACTTCTATTTTATTCAAGAATTTTATGAACTTTCACTTTAGCTCATGAATTTTTCAATTTAACATTATTTTATTCATTCTATCAAGATTTCAGCTCAAAATATGTTAAAAATTGTGAGTTAAGTACAATCATGAGTTATTTTTCTATTTATTTTTAACAGAAATCCTAATAAAATAGACTTAATAAAAATTAATTATCTCATTTTTTGGTCTATTTGTATTGCAAATTCTAATATATGAGGTAAAATATGGTTAAATTCAAAATTCAAGAGAAAAAGTACATATGATCGTAAAGTTAAAGAGATATGAATGAAAACAACCCCCGAAATAAGTAACATGACAAATTAAAATTCAACCTCAAACGCCACATGGGGGAATTACCAGCCATATATACTACCAACCCCATTTTCTTAACAACCAAACACTCTCCGGAACCCTAAAAAAAAATAAAATAAAATGGCAAGGAAGAATTTCAACACTAGAAAACTACTGTCAATGTCGTCTCCGACGATGATTCTCTCTCTAACTCTCATAATTCTCTTCTCAACCAGCCCACATGTCGCCGGCGACGGCCACAACTCTACTACAACAAACAACAACAACAACTTATCAGCATACGAAGTGCTTGAACAATACAACTTTCCGATCGGCCTTCTTCCCCAGGGAGTGACCGGTTACGAGCTAAACAACGAGACGGGAGAATTCGTAGTCTTCATGAACGGAACTTGCAGCTTCAATCTGGAAACGTACAAGCTCAAGTACAAGCCCACCATAACCGGAGTCATTTCAAAAGATAGGATCAAGAATCTCAAGGGGATCAGCGTTAAGGTCCTGGTTTTTTGGTTGAACATCGTTGAAGTGTCCCGCGACGGCGACGATCTTCTATTCTCCGTCGGACTCCTATCGGCGAGCTTTCCGCTCAAAAACTTCTTGGAGTGTCCTCAGTGTGGGTGTGGATTGGACTGTAACGACTTGGATAAGGGTGCTGAGTCTTCGTCTCTTATGAGCTCTTAATTTGGTAAGATTAGTACTAAGTAATAAGAGAGGCCTCATGTTATAGAGCTTTCTTTGATGTTTATTGCCAAAAAAAAAAATGAGAAAAAAAAAAAAAGAATAAGGGTGCCCTCAATTTTATATCAGAAAATCAGAGATCATGAATAGATTGTTGCTTAATAATTATTGATCATGACACGCTTCTTGTTATTTAACTTTGTTATTTCTTTTTTTTAAATATAAGCAGACTTTGTTGTTTGAAGAAAAGAAAAGAAAAGAAAGGGTCTTATAGATAAATTATAAGTAGAGAAAATAAAACGAAAGAAACAAAATGAAGCAAATGAAAAAAATCTAGGAGTAAAATCATCAGGATTTTCTCATTTTAAATCCCTTTCTACTATGGGCACTAAGCTTGTACGATAAATTTTTCTTTATAAGATTTTTATCCATTTCATTTTTCAAATTATTTGTCTTCTAATTTATCCCAAAAACCCTTCAGCAACAATTTCTTCCTCTTAAATGAGGTTGATGTCAACTAGCGATGTTAACAGTTCTTCTTGTTATTTTTACTCAATTACTCTAGATTATCCATGACTAGAGATTATTGCTGTTGACAATTTCATTAGTTACGACGAGACCTTTAACATGGGACGGGTCAAACGAATCGGTTCGAATAAATTTTATTACGTCCATACATGACAGACATATTAGACTTAAGCTTATGACTTATAGTAGCCCGACCTACATACATTCGTTTTAAATTAGTTTTTATATAAAATATGATGATCGATCCGGTCTATCGAAATGGATTGACATTTGTTTTTATCGGGCAAACCCAACCTAGCTCCCATAATGGGCAGGACTCTGCCTGTTTTTTTCAACTCACATGAAGGACCAATGATTCAAGAATTCCAAAAAAAAAAAAAAAAAAAAAAAAGGAGGAAAAAGAAGATATTATTCATGGGTAGCTAACTTGACGTTAATCACAAATACAGAACTACAGGTTTTATTTTAGATTTGAACTCAAAATGTGATTTTGATGAATGTCAACTTTTGGTACTTTTTTTTTGTTGAAAGTCATCTTTTTAATGATTTTTATTACTTATTGATTACGTGGACTAGTTTGAAAGTTTTTTTTTATTATTTTTTTTAACAATTTAATCATATGTGAGTCTTTTAATGAACTCATGTGATTAAACCATTAAAAAATCAATATTTCAATGACGAAAAGTTGTAATATTTAAAAAGGTCGGAGAAAGTTTTGTTTTATTTTGAACTGTATAGGACATAACGACACAATCTATATTCTAAAGGGCACATATTGGGAATTGTGAATTTGTGAGAAATAAACATGAATAAGAAATTATTGCTTGATTATGTTTTTTTTTTTTTAAAACAAAAAGAAAATCCCATTGAGACTAATTCAGTGGGTAGGAATTTTCAAATTCGAAATGTGCGAATGTTTTTTTTTTTTTTTAAATGTTTTAAGTTTTAGAAAAAAGGACAATACAAAAGGATATATAATTGTGATTTACTTAATTGAAGGCAGCTTAAGCGACTTTGCCCCAACATGCACATGTGCAAGCCTATGAGCATGAAAAGCCACTAAACATACCAATTATAGAAATGTTAGCGGGCCGATTTGTCTCCCATGAGGTTCACGAGCTTCCTATTGTATGTTTTTTTCCCTAGCTTGCCCAAAGAAATTAAACAGCAATAAAATTGTCAGTGTAATTAGACTACGAAAATTATTAATGTTATTAGTCCAAAATTAATTAATATTGTGTCACGTTCATCTCTAAAATTTTAATTTTATAAACTGTACCATA
The DNA here is from genome assembly GCA_025413025.1 of Ficus hispida. Classification (NCBI taxonomy): domain Eukaryota; kingdom Viridiplantae; phylum Streptophyta; class Magnoliopsida; order Rosales; family Moraceae; genus Ficus; species Ficus hispida. The sequence goes on along the minus strand of CM046370.1, from coordinate 8,685,612 downwards.
ACTTTTGTATTTTTTTTTATACCTTTGGTTATAACACTAGAATTTATTAGATATTATTACGTACTATCATGTGATAACTTAAAATTTTACATAAATGTTATATTAAGATTAATATAAATACACCATCTATATTCTGTTAAAAATATTGAAAATATATATATATTATCAGGTATGCAAATCTTATCATCTCACTTGTAGTTCATAACACCCCTCCTCAAATAAGCTAAATTATAGGATGTGACAATATTAGTAATCTTTTTTTTTTTTTTTTGGTTACCAACAAGAAAACCATACAAAGAAAAAATCATTAAAAAAAACTACATACATTAAAAATAAAAAATAAAAAATAAAAAAGGAAAGGAAAAGTCCCAACAACCCCAGCATCTAGGTCAACCTAACGGTCAACTCCCATCCACTAAATAGGCTGAGAAGCTAGATCTGTAAATGTACTACTCATCGGAGAATAAAAAGCACAAAACATAAAGCTTCAAATTCCCACTCAAAACTGCCGATCACATCTCCGATCCAATGGCGATATTACCTTTAATTCTCTTCCTTCTGATCTCCTTCTTCTCAACCCCATCAGCCAGCTCTGTCCACGACACGCCATTAACGGCCTACCAAGTTCTTGAAGAGTACGACTTCCCTGTTGGTCTTCTTCCCAACGGCGTTTTGGGCTACGACTTGAACTCTTCCACAGGTAAATTCTCTGCCTATTTAAATGGCTCGTGTACTTTCACCATTGATTCGTACGAGTTGAAGTATAAGTCCACCATAACTGGCAAAATAACCAAGGACAAGCTCGAGAACCTGTCCGGTATCGAGGTCAAGGTACTATTCCTGTGGCTGAGTATCTCATCGGTGACTCGCGACGACGACGAGCTCGACTTCTCCGTCGGCATCGCCTCCGCGGACTTTCCCGTCAGTAACTTTGACGAGAGCCCGACTTGTGGTTGCGGATTTGATTGTGTTGATTTTAATGGCATTTTTAGGACTAGGAAAAATCCTAGTCGATTAGTGTATTCTGCTTAATTTTTAAGTATTCAATGTCAGCTTGATCAACTTGAATAATTTGCTAATGCCAAAAATTATTTAGGTTTGGCAGACACATGTTGATTCAAATTATTCTTATACGCGCTTCAAATTATGTCTTCCGCTCTAATCAATTTGAATAATTAACCAAGAATTATGCATTTATGATTACAAACGTAGTCTAACGATAATTTCATGCATACCTAACTCTATCATAAAATACATAGTTCAATTCACCTACCACGTAATAAAGAGAGAGAGAGAAAGAAAGGGATATGTGGATGAGAGAAAAAAAGAAGAGAGAAAAAAAAGTTTCTCATGATTCATCAAATCATAAAGGCTTGTCAATCAAAATCATAAATGTGTGACAAAGTGAATCCCCGATTTTTTCTATTTTATTTTAAGAAATTAGAGACCTTAAAAGTTACATGTATATATAAATATAGTTAATGCCTTTGAATGTTCACTCTTACTAATCAAATTAGGAGCACGAAAGTGATTATAACTATACACTTAATTCTATCACAAACCGTGGAGTTTAAATCCTCACAATTAATTTTAAAATATAAACAATTAAGTTGCTTGCTACAAATTATGAGAGTGGATCGACTTCTGCCATAAGATCACAAAGCTGTTGCAAAATCAGCCATTATGATGTTTGGGTTTAATGAAATGAAATTGTTTCCTTACCGCAAAAGCGACAGCATGTTGTGGAGATCTCGCAACTGAGGCACAAGATCGGCATCGCCCCACACTCGGCCCGAGTTGTGCTGCACCTTATGCCACCATCACCTCTACACCTTGCACTAAAGTGGCAGTTGGGCATGGATAATTGGTATTCATAACTTTGAAGTAGCACTGTGCATACCAATGGGTAATTGGTATCATGGACTGGTATCCATTATGGGGGATAGTCGTTGATTTCAAACGGTATCACAATGGTTACCTGTTGGTAATCTGATGGATACCGTCTGTTTCTAACCTGTATCATGGTTGATATTGACAGTTACGAGTCAGTATCATTGCCAGTTGAATAAATGATTTTCTGCCCGTATCATTAAGATTCTATCAGTACTTTAAAGGTATATAGATGTATTTTTGTTAAAACTACTTTAAAGGTATGTTTAATTAATGTCATAATTGTATCAATATAACATGTAATTGTCACTTTTTTTTTTTAATTGGTGGTATCCTTTTATAAGAAAATGTAGCATGTAGCATATATTATAAATACTTTTGAAGTTTATAATAAGTTTTTTAAAAGATAATAAATTATAGTATATATTTTCGGATAAATCTTTGAATTTTCGGATAAATTCTAAAATTTTCTAGTAAATAAGAGATTTACGCTTTATTTTCAAAAAACAAATTAATTTATACATTTTCAGGTTAGAGAGAAAAAAAGAGGAGTCTAAATCTGTTTTTCTATTTTCCTATCTCGATAACGGTTCCCTCAATAGTATTTTGATAATTAATCAATTTGTTCAAAAAATTTTAGTATTTATCTTTTTTTTTTTATGTGGCAAAAGTTTTTAATTCATATGATATAACATAATACTATTGGAGGAACAATCGGATTCAACTCATATGTTTCCTTATTCGTATCTCATTTATGTCCCTCCAATAATATCATGACACGTCAATTAAAAATATATATTTAATTATAATATATATCACATCACTTAAAAAATCATATTAGTTATATATATGTCATAATATAATTGGAGGGATATGAATTGGAACGCAGATAAGGGTACATATAAAGTATATCCAGGACAACTAGTGAGGTAGGAAATCCAGGTCAACAGATCTTGACTCGAAAAAGATAGGAAGAAGGGGGAGGAAGGCGGAGGGATTAATGCACTTTTGATAAATGCCACAAAATCATGACTTGGATTGATTTTTGCCACACATGAAAAAACTCTTGCAAGAAATACCATAGATGACATCATAAATACTTATTTATCTATTTATTTTAAAATACTTTTTAATTGGTATCCATATTATAACCATATGGTTGCAGATCGTTACTAAATTGTAATCAGTTGGTAACCAATTAGTTACCGATACCGACGGGTTTCCAATCAGTAACCACCACACTGGCAAGTTACTTGGTGATTACCAAACGGAAACTTGGTAACCAACTAGTTACCAACCAGAAACTTGGTAACCAAATTGTTACCAGTTGAAAACTTTTTATTTCATTGGATTTTTCAGCTTCTGTCACTGCTCACTAGAATATTTAAACAACCACCATATCTTAACAAATATCACCAAAATTCTATAAAAATCATAAATCATAAACACCAAAATTCAATAAAATTCACAAAAATATCAGAATTTCTAAATTTTGTCATCAGATTATTAGAAAGACATTAAAATCCATCCTTGTAATCCTCAAAAATTCAACCAAATTCGACAAAAAACAATATATATAGTTAAAAAACAACAGACTAGACCAGAATAGATCTCTTGCTCCATGTGATCTCTTGCTCCATGTGATCTCGAGCAGAGACCCGATGTCCAACGCCGGAGGAAGATCGCACTGAGGACGTTGTAGTCGATCTCCCCTCCACGGTCGGGGTGAGAGAATGTGAGTGGAGGAGATTTGGATCTCCTCGCTCGTAGTCACTGGATATACTCCGCGTGAGCTTGATCGGAGCTTCAGACATCGGCAAAGGTGGAGGCGCAAGGTTTTGGCTCGGGATCAAGTGAAAGAGAACCTTCAGTTGCCGGATCTCTGACTCGAGGGTGGGATCAGAGGTACGAGGTCGTGATCGAAACTTTGGAGCCGATGAAGGCAAAGGCATAAGTTGGCTCGGGATCAGGCAAAAGAGAAACTTTGGTGGCCGAATCTCTTACGCAATGAACTCGATCGGGGCTACGAGGTAACGTGACGTCTCGTTGGAGCTCGTGAAGACAGATTGTGAAGGTGGAACCGCAGCAGCCTCGTTGGAGCTCGTGGTAGCATGATAGTGGATTGGTGGATCGATGTGACAGTAGAGAGGGGAGAGAAAGGGAATGGAAGATAGAGGGGACATCATTAAATTGGCATTTTTTATACAACTTTTTAAGCCATGGCAAAAATCAATCCACCAGTTTTTTTTATTTTGGCATACCACCTAATTATCCGAGGCCCACGCTTGTAAGTTGGGTTGGATCCAAAGTGATTACTATGTGAGCCCAATTTAAATATCTATAGGTCACGAATCTTCTTTTACACACATTCTACGAATCAAGCGTCACGGGTGAGCGAAATTACCTCACCGACGGTAATTGAATCACTATTTCACTACCGAATTTCAGCATAAGACAAGAAATAAAGAGAAACAAAAAACAGACAAGAAGGAAAACAAAACCACAGTTTACTTTTTCTTCACGTGCTTCGTTTTGTGGGCCCGTGTATTCAGCCGTCAACACGACGACCTTTCCCAACCCCACGTGGCCAGCGTCCTCAGTAGTCACGTGGGACAACTCCTAGTGCGAGAGAAGTCAGAAGACGAACTCAAAACGCCGTCGTTTTCCCTTTTCCAATTTCTTGCTCACCTCCACCATCTTAAGTTCTTAACCAAAACGTCCCAAACCAAATCCACGTCCCAGAAAAACTTTTTCCCGAGAAAATAACAAATTTTCTTCTTCCAAAAAAAAAAAAAAAAATCACAAAAGCTCAACACAGACCAGCCATGTCATCGTCATCGTCTTCTTCTTCTTCTCTCGCGGCGATTCTCGCAATTTTCCTCGTCCTCGTATCGCCGTTCGCCACGTCAACGCCGACAAACACCACCGCCATCGCCACCGCAGACGACGGCGATAAACCGACGGCGTACGATCTCCTGGAGGCGTACGACTTTCCGATCGGTCTTCTCCCGAAGGGCGTGAAGAGCTACGAACTGGACAGAGAGAACGGCAAGTTCTACGCCCACTGGGACGGCTCGTGCAGTTTCTCCCTGGAAGGGTCGTACCAGCTCAAGTACAAATCCTCGATCAGCGGTTACATCTCCAAGGACAGGCTCACGGGGCTGACCGGAGTCAGCGTCAAGGTGCTCTTCTTCTGGCTTAATATCGTCGAGGTGACTCGGAGAGGCGACGAACTTGAATTCTCAGTCGGGATCGCCTCGGCGTCGTTTCCGATCGATAATTTCTACGAGTGTCCCCAGTGTGGCTGTGGATTGGATTGCGTTTCTGGGCAATCCAGGAAGCTTAAATTGAAGGTGAATGGCTCTTCTGTTTTTTCTGTTTAGTTCTTAGTTGGGATCTGTGATTTACGCTTCTCTCTCTCTCTTTTTTTTCTTTTCTTTTTTTAACTTAATTGGGAGATTTCTGTGATCTTTTCTGCATATTGGAAACTGAAAATTTGATTCTGTTCTGGTAATTTGATTTTCTGTGTATCCATTTGATTGGATAGAATCTCCCCTTTTGACAAAAAGGGTTTGTTGGGGTCATTATAGTCCCTATTTGTATGTCCTCGACAAATCGTATGTTTCGAATAATAGAAAAGGACTTTAACTCAATTCTGTAGCTCAAGTTTGCTCTTAACTGGAAAGTTCATTGTCCTGAGGGCTAAAGTGGGGTTCTTTTGTTTTTTAGTTTTTCCTTTACATTGGACTAATTAAAGAGTCTAATTGAAGTATTTCTGTTCTGTTTAGCATGTTCAAACTTCAGAAGTTCTAGTCTTAGGAATGAGCTTGTGTTCTGAAGAGTATACGGATATGGCTGTTTCTGTTTAAGAGACAAAAGTTATTAGTTTTCAGCTACACCATTTTCTGTTCATTTTTTTTTTTTATCTTTGGTAATGGGGAAAAGATGAATGTCCTTCAAGGATGCTGGGTAAAAGGAAAAAGAGTTGAGGAGGTATCTCCAACCTATGGAGTTGGATTCCAAAATGGCGCAAAACTGGGCCTCCAGCCCAACGCCAAAACACATGGATGGAGTTGTGTACAGAGTCCCTTTTTTTTTTTTTTTGTTAGAATCTGATATAATTGATTAATAGATTAATTGTTGTAAATGGAACAAAGGAGATGTTCATTTTAAAGTAAAATTCGAAGTAAATGGGTTGGAGATGAATTTTAAATTTGAAGTTAAATTTGCACAAAAAAAAACAACTCTAAAATAGAGTTATGGGTTGCAGTGGGTTGCAGATGGTCTAAGTATTTGTGATTATAGTGGTTATAAGACCATATCCAAGCTATAACTCTATTTTAGAGTTGTTTTTGTGCCAAAATGGTGGAACTTTGACTTCAAATTTTACTCTAAAATGAATATCTCCTTCATATTCCTTTTATTATTCTATTTACAACAATTAATCTATTCATCAATTTTCATTTTTCTATTATTAAACCCCAAAAAAAAAAATTTTTTTGAGATAGCACAAACGTGCTAGCTATATCTCCACAGCTTTACACAACTCCATTTTGGAGTAGTATTTTGACGCTGGGTTGGAGGCTCATTACTGCGTTATTTTGGAGTCCAACTCTGGAGTTGGGTTGGAGATGCTCGGAGTTATTACTTGAAGTAATGATGCATGTCCGTAATAGAGATGAGCTGGGGTCTGGAACAGATGCTATATTTAAAATCAGAAGATAGTCCTTTTGTTGGTTTTACTATATCCCGAAGCGTAATGCTAAGAACATCCATTTTAATTCCGATTTTTGAGTACTAACCTGTATGATATAAGAGTTGCTATGCTTTTTTTGGTAAGTCTTTAAATAATTGTAGCATCAGTTGAAATGAAAAGATTTCATTTACAGGATGAGAACTCACCGTCATGTGAGTTGGTATTTAAAAGTTGGGGGTTGTGTTTGTTGTCTCTAGTACTCTATGCATAATCAGTATGAGATGTAGGGGTTAGGATGCCCTTAAGACCGACTTTCGTGACTATCCGTCTTTATTTCCTGGCAAGTCGTCATTTCGTTCTTTGACAGCTTATTTTCCAATCTTGCAACTGGGAAAGAGAATAGGTGATTAACTTTCCTTCTTACGAAATAGGTCTTCATGTTAGGCGAACATTTTGTCTCCTTTGTGATGCCATGTTATATGTTCTCTAAGTGGTTGACAACTTTCTCGGTCTATTTGACATTGCTTTTTCTTTTCCTTTAAAGAAGAAATTTCGTTCCTTCTACACGAAGAAAGAAGAAAAAGGAAACTTGTAGATTTTCAGTTAGTGCTTGAAATCACTCTTTTTCAAAAGAACTTAATAAAAATATATATATTAAAAATGAAATCTTCTCGGAACTTTAGTACGAGTTTCAAAATCTTCTTGAAAGAATTCTTTTTTAGAAGTCTTTTTCTGTGGCTCTGATCGGAAGCTCTTTTGGAGGGTCAAAGCTCGCAACTTGGTTACTGTGGTAGGGATCAATGAATTCTAGGGCTGTTGTGGTATGGTTTTTTTTTAAAGCTTCTGGTGAACTTTTATAGTTTTAGGCTATAAAGTTGGTTGTGGTTGTGTCTATACTTTATATTAGAAAAATTGGCTATAAATATCGGCCACATTAGGAGTTTAGTCTAAAAAGAGAATGTAAATGGTTTGCGTCAAGGTTAAAAGCCAAGAATGAAGTTGGCATTTTTCGATTCTAAAGTGTTTTTGCTTAGAGGAAACGGACATCAGGAGGGTTGTTAGTTTGGACTGGGATGAAAGTCTGAAGTGAGGGATAAATAGATCACATATCATCACGATCTTTAAATCTTATTCATGGTTTTATGATGTTATCTATTTCATCAATTCCTCATTTTTGTTTGTCGGCAACCTTGTATTTTGAGGTTAAAAGTAGTGAATATAATCGGGAACATGTCACATGCAGACAGGAATATGAAATTACAAAATTTATATTTGTTTAACTGCGTCGTATTTAAAAATACTTTGAATTTGATCCGTAAATCTTGAGAATTTTAGGAGGGAACAAGTGTTTTACTGTTGCACGCTTGGCGGAATAATCAGTCGATCAAAGATGAAAATGGATTCTAAAGTTTTTGTGCATGACCTTGTGAATTCAGCGTTAACAACTGTGTCGACTTGAAAGTAGTATGCAAAAAAACAGGAACGTTTTTAGCCAGTTCTGGAAGATTTTAACATAAAACAGACGCAAAGATTCCTCTTCGTAATGCATTAGGATTCTAATTAATGGATCAAAGAGCTGACTTTATCCCCTTGTATGTATAGGCCATCGGAAACTACAAGTTAGTAATAGTAAGGGTTAATTTTGTCACTAATTGAGACCTCTTACTTTCCCATTTAGCGTCTTGATTCTCAGTATCTAAATTTTTCATCTTAATTTTTTTTAATAAAAAATCAACAAAAATTATTATTGATTTTAAAAATTCAATTAATTTCAATCTAAAAATTTATTTCAAATAAATATCCTAAATGAAAGCAAATGAGCCAACTATTTTTTGTATGACGAAAAACTCCCTCAACGGTACACACCTATGAAAGTTGGAGATCATGCTCTAAGTCATATCAAAACAAACATAGGCAAATCTAAACTCTAACAATTTAAAATTATGTACAGTTAGCAATTTAATAAAGCCTACTATTTTTCACCTAATCATTTATTTATTTATTTCAAACCTATGGCAACGTGATCCAATGGCTAAAGGACGTCACTTAAACATAGCAGGCTCCCAAAAATTTGTGTTAATTTATAAGTTAACCGTGAATTTTTTAATTTTGACATTTGAGTACGTATTTAGTAATTATTAATTGTTCTCAAACAAAATTATACTGTAAAATTAAAATTTTCATCTCTAATTAATAAATTAAATACAATCTTAGATTTTAGATTTGTCTATGTTTGTTTTGATATGTCTAAGATTGTGTTTAATTTATTAATTAAAGATAAAAATTTTAAATTAAAATTAATTAATTTTTAAAAAATTAATTATAAATTTTATTGATTTTTTAATAAAAAAAATAAAAAATAAAAAAAATATAATTTAATTAAAATTGATTTGAAATTTTAATCAAAACGTAAATAAAAATAGAAAGTATTGAAACAAGCTACCAACCACAACAAAATTCTGAGCGTTTTGATGCAATTTACCTCAACAACTGTCCTTTTTCCAGCTACTAGTGCGCTTTTTTTCAACCTCGCATGTCAGGCTTTAACTGACTCGGTCTTTTCCATCAATGACGTCCACAATTAATACTCTCTAATTTTTCAAACCAAAAAAAAAAAAAAGAAAAAAAGAAAAAAAAACACACAAAAACCGGAAGGTTCCTGCATTTTGTTGCCTGTGGACTTTTTGGTAATCGGAAGAAATGACAATAAACCGTGCAAGTTACATGTTCTTAGAGATCAATCTCTTATCCGATCCTCCGAAAAATCATTCTTCGACACCTCCTCATAACCACAGTCAAAACATATAATCGATTTTTTCAAAATTTCGATCGAAATTTCAGTTTCATGGAGCGTTTACATGTACCATTCAACTTGTTATTATGTTCTAATGGAATAAATACGTTTCAGATTACATTTAGATATCTCATTTAATAATTATATTTATTTTATTTATATAAATATATATTTGAATTATTTATATTTAAATATTTATTTTAAAAAATATTAATAAGAAAAAGATAATATCTGACTTAACTTATAAAAGTAAATAGAAAATTAAATGCATAATATATTGAGTAACGAAATGAGTATTATATTGTATTTAAGTTGAATAAATTATCCAAATAAAACAATAAACTTTGATTTTAAATAAAGAGATGTCGGAATATATATATATATATATATATATATTTTCTTCATGTAAATTGAATCCAGGCAATTTGCTTTGCTCTACATCTTTTTCCAGCATTAAATAAAGCAAATTGTAAAAATAAAATATACTAAAAAATGAAGGTCAAGCTTTTAATCTTATGCAAATACGTTAATTCTCACGTCACTAAACCAAGTGCGTGTTTTAATCTAATAATCTATATATACTTTTGTCTTTCCATTTCTGTCTCTTCTTGGTTGCTTAGCTCTTCAAAGAAACAGAAAGTCTGCGTGCAATAACCACATATTAAAAAAAAAAAAAAACAAACAAACAAGTGCGGCAGTGGACAATTCACCGCATATTTGTAGGCAAAGGAATACCAAACAAACCAAGATCTTTAATTAAATTCGAAGCCTTTATCCAAAGTACAATATAATATTGAGTTGATTCCGACTAAAATTAGGTCACAGTTTACATCGCTCCACACCACAAATAATGCACTCAACACTAGTGGCAATAATGAAAGTCTCCTCATCACCAAAAGTCCTAACTTATTTGTATTATTTTAATAAACATGATGTCTCGATTATTCGAGTCTCGTAAGAAGCATTTAAGATTAATCTTTATCAGAATTATGATCTGATAGAATTAAGATAGACATGTTTTATCTTTACACCGACGTCAGTTCATCATCCTCCCCATATTATCTTTCAATCACGAAAAATATAAAAGCGATCCGTTCCATCAATGAATATTGTTTGTGTCTCGATTATTGAATCGGTTCATATGGTTTAAATAATTGAGCATCAACCTATTTATAAAGGGGTTTTATATATATATATATATATATGTTTATATTTATAAGCTTGTAGTTGTTATTTGTTAGATTCTTATTGAAGCTTAGCTGGGACACCACACAGCTGTTTTTCTTGGCTGGTTGTTAAGTGTCTCTCCTGAACCACGAGAGACGTGGAAACTTCCATCCTTAAAAGAATAATATCAAGAAATATAAACAATATCTTTCCTTTTGGTTTTGGTGCGTGTACGACGAGCCTAGACTAAACAAAATCTAGTAACTTCCTCTGGTGTGTGGCAATGGTGTATATTGTAGGGGACTCGGCACCGTCTCTGTTTTTTTTTTTTTTTTTTTTTTTTGACAAAATAGTGACTTCTCTTAAAACTTATGGGCGTCCAAACAAATGAGCTTTGGAATTGAGCGTTAATTCAAAGAACCAAAACAAACAAACAAACAAATAAATAAACAAAGTAAAATATCTATTCATTAAAAGATCATTTCCAATATATGATTAGTTTGGAAGCATTCTTCATAAGACGTGTTTTCTCGTCAAAAATTTAAGTTTATTAAATAGATTAAGTATTTAGTACGTCTTTTTTTTTTTTATAAGATGATTTTCACCTAAAATCTCTATTTATATTTTATTTAGTAAGATATATCGATTAGAACCTCTTTTACTTATTTGAAATTTTAAAAATAGAAAACTAATTCCATGAAAAAAAAATTAAATTACATGAAATTAAATTTTAGAATTAGATTAAAATGTTTACTAATTTATAAAAGAATTTATTTATTTGAGAAATTAAATTCTTTATTATGTTGTTTATTTTTTAAAAAATTAGAAGAATTGGGAATTGTATTTACGAAATTATCGTTATATAAAAAAATAATTAAATGAGAATAAAAATATATTTGATATAGAGTTATTTACTTCTTGTTTTTTAGAGGATAAAATTTATTTTCCTAGATAATAGATAAGAGACAAATTTCTTCGAAATTAATTTCTTATTTTTAAGAGAGGTCTATATCATTTAATATCTAAATATAAAAAATAAATACTAAAATTTAAAATAAAAATTTTATTATTTTTTTCTTAAATTAGATTACGAGTTAGTAATGTAACTATTTTCTTAATTATAGTACCTAATTTCGTGATTAGACAACACTTGAACATAAAAAATTTAACATGTGTGAAATTTACAAAAAATAAAAATAAATAAATAATAATAAATAAATTTGCCAAGAATTAATGGAGAATTTCATTTTTTTATAATAACATTCCATGAAGGTTACACATAACATCTATATGATCCAAAGATATGACAGAAGGAGTTACATATAACAACCATCATGAAAAGCATCTTCTAAATAGCGAAGCATTTTTAGAACTAAATTATAATTTTAAAACCATCCAGAACACAGCGAGAGCTCTGTGAGGGCAACGAAATCAGGAGTTACAAAAACTCCTTCCCTTTTTTTCCCCAGTGAAAAATAACTATTTTTCTTTTTTTTTTTTCTTAATTATTAATTAATGATAACCTAATTAGTGCTTCTTCAAGAGCGCAGCGCGTAGCTCAGCCACGTCGATCTCCTGAGCGCCGCTCTCCGGTCTGTAGTAACCGGTGACCGGGTCGGGTACCCACGACACCTTCTCGGAGTTTCCGGCGATCTCTTTGCCGGAATTCTTCTTGACGCTTCTAGAAGCCCCAGTCGCGCCTCCTCTCGCTACGCTTGATGCAACTCCTTGCGACGCCGACGCCGCCGCAGAGTATCCACGCCTGAAATAATTACAAAAAAAAAAAAGAAGAAGATTATTTCTCTTTCTAAATTCTTATTTATATGCTTTTTAATTTAAAAATATTAGTTAAGTGTTTTTTGCGCCGAAAGCGAGTTCAGCGTAAAGCAGAGCGAAATTTACGGGGTAATATTTCTCTCTTTCTAAAGCTAAGATAGGAAATTATGGATTTTTATTTAGGAAAATAAACAAAAGGAAAAAAGTTTTACGATCTGATTGGCTAGCGAGAAAACAAACGAAAACAGGGAAGAAGGAAAAAAAAAAAAAAGGACGACGAATTCTCAGCATACGCCGATTGTGTTTAGAAAATCCACCGACAAGGAGATCGAATGAGAAAACAGTGAAAAGGAAAAGAGAAAAAAAAGACAGTTTTGATTGATCTGCTTGGCTGGCGAGAAAACAAAGGAAAATAAACGGGAGAAACCTCAGTACCTGGTGACTGCGCTAGAGAATCCATCAACGACGAGAGCGGTGAGAGCCTTAGCGCTGGAGAAAGAACGAGCCATTTTTTTTTTTTTCAAAAAAAATTTGAAAAATCAAATATTCAATTCAAAGAGACCGAATCAATCTAAAACGCTGCTGCAGAAAGCTATCGAGTTTCCCGAAGGAAGAAAATGATTTATTGGCTATCCACAGCAGCTAAAGAAACAATCTCTTCTCGTTTCTCGCTCTTTCTGTCTCTCTCTCAAGCTCTCTGCAATGGCTTCTTAGGAATTGGGAAGATGGGTTCGAAAGTAAGGGCACGAGGGGCATTATATAGAGGAGTCAAGAGAGAGACCCACTGGCTGGGACTGAAACGACGTCGAATCGGGGATGAAATAATAGTGTCCATTAAAAAAAAGGTGGTTTTGTTTGGTTGTGGGGGGGCCTCTCGTTTTCTGCCAACTGTTGGACGTTTCGAAGAGCCGTCTGGTTCTGAAATTCCGAAAATACCCTTCACAATGAACCGCGTGTGAACTAATCGGTGATTTGTTGACTGAGTTAGTCAGTGGGCAATCATGGTCATGTTGATGATGACAAGTTAAAGTTGATCGGACGGCTGAGACTTTTCTTCGGCGTTATCAACGATGAGAAGACCGGATCAATTAAGCTGGGGTGTAATTAATTTGAGAGGAGGAAAAGGTCCCGGCGAGTGCGGAGTCTAAAGAAACGTGATTATTGCGGCGCGTCGGCAATGTGACATCAGGGCCGTCCACGTGGAAGGGAGATTTTTTGGAGGGAAGAGGCGGCGGAGTTTCGCTCTGGATTGGATTCGCATGGAAGTTATTTGCCACGTAGGACAAAAAGTGCAGAAGGTTCCCACGTAGTAGACTAGTCAAAGGAGTCAAAAATTAGCGATCAAGAATTGGGAATCATCCACTCCAAATTTTCATTTATTATAAAGAAAAAAAATGAGAATATTCTATGTTCAGTTTACGAGTTAATTTTTGAAGAAAAAAAAAAAATAGTACCAACAAGACAGTTTATACAATAGTTCAACGAATATGAGGAAAGTGATTGAGATAAGAATTCTATGATTTAAAACTTTTGTTATTTTAAATTTATATTTAATAAATAAAATTCACAAATATATTAATTAAAAAGCAGAAGCTCCTTTGAGGAATAACTCAAACTCAGTCAATAAAAGTTTCTTTCTCATAATACTAGAATGCTGAAAAAATATATGTCAACTTATTTCTCATGCTGTTAACTCTACCAAAGAAATTCACCACAGTATTTATTTTCCCTTTATTTAAAATATATATATATATATTTATTTTCTCTTAGGAAGGAATGATAAGAAAAACTAGTGGTAGAGAGATTTCTTGAAAAGGAGAACGAGAAACAAGTGTTTTAATTGTAAAAATAAGCGGCGACCGCCTCGCGAACGTGAGCTGCAGGTTGTTGTGGTTCGCTTTCGGTTCACAGGTCATGGGCAATGCAAATGCTCTGCTCCCCCACCCCCAGAAACGAAATCTTTTCTGATGATCAGATAGATATCCTCCAATTATTTATTATTTTATTTTTTATTGTCACTATCTGTTCCCTTGGCATGTCTTTCTCCTGACGAAAGATCTTTATTCTTCCACTTGTAATCCATTTTTTAATCCAGAACTATATATATATATATATATATATATAAAATAAGGCGCAACAGAGAGTAAAGAGGCTCGGTATGTAATGTCTCTGTTCTTTCCTGCCTGCCTGCCTTATCTCCTACGCACAGTATCTGATAAGCCTCCCTTCTTATATATATATATATATATATATATATATATATTATAAGTGTATATTAATTATACGTGTGATGCCAGGAAACTCAAACTGCGGCGCCCAGCGAGCTCTCTTTTGTGTTTAACCGCCACTAGATTTCCAACTCTGCAGAGTTAGCTGGCGCTAAACTTTTGCATATATTTTTCTTGTCTATAACTCTTGTCGTTTATGCATGAATGTATATTTATATATGTGGCCCAAGCAGCCTTATCTAAACTGTCATACGACAATGCATATGTAAGGTTAAGCTGTTTTATTTTTATATAAATATGTCTATCAGGAATTTTATTTTATTTATTATTTTTTAAGAATAATGTCTCTTGAATTCAAAATACCTGTTAGTTTTTGATAATTCATCAGATTTTATACTTGTAACTTATATTAAATAAAGTCTATCATTTATGATGCTCTTTATTAATGAATTTATTTGCATTTTTCCTAATCCGTGGAAATAGGAACTAAGCAAAATTACCATTTATTGAAAAACTTCATATATGGTTTTAATGTGCAATGGTTTTTGTGCTAGTCGTGTCCATAAGTCCGATCGATAGTCATCAAATGCAAATCAATCCACACTGATTGAATTAGATTTGAAGGATTTTTTTTTTTTTTAATTTGATTAGATTAAATTCCAATCCAAAACTTTTGGATTAGTTTATGAATTGATCCTTAAATTGCAAAACCTAATCCAGGGATATCCTGATAATTTTCTTGCTAATCGGACTCAGGGCTAGCTACACGTGCACGTGCAGCGATTTGACAATTTGCGAGCCGGGCCATGGCGGGCAGTTTGTAAAGTGATGGTTTGAAACAAAAAACAAAAAACAAAAAACACGACTGTTGTACATGGCGGGCGGGGCAATTTGACGGAGGGCAGTTTGTCGGTCTTTCCGTGCACCCCCTACTGGAGCTAGTTCATGGGGGCTGTGGCTTGTATGGGGCTTATAATTAAATTCATTGTCTGGTTTCATTAATTTCTTCAAACCAAGGAAAGCCACCCCGTAGTTCATATTCATTGCATGGTATCAACTTGTTGACCAATCTTTCAACCAAGAAAAAAAAAAAAAAATACACTTGATGACTAATCAAACTATGATGACATTATTGGTCAAAACAAACCGGCCATATACAGATGGTCCCATTTCTGTTTTACAATTTCTTAGAAAGTCCTATTATTCCAGCGCGCGTGCTTCTTGTTCTTTTCTAGAAATTGAATTAAAAGAAAATAAATAAAGAATAAATTAAAGTAAAATAAGGATACATGCATAATGATTTCGGTGAGTTTTTTTGTTAGGACCACATCTTTTTCAAATGATGGCACTTTTTTTGTCCTTCTCTTCCAAGGATTCTAGATATTTCCAGAGTTAATGACTCAGCTTCATGACGTGAGAATTACAATTTTGTTGAATGTGCGTGCCTTTTTTTTTTTTTAATAGAAATTTACTTTCTTTCTTTTCGAGAAAGGCTAGTTTGGGGAAATAAACACTCAGGGTTTATTTGGTATTTAGATTGAATTTAAAATGAGATAAAATTTTTAAATTTGAATTGATTAATTTTTTAAAAATTAATTATAAATTTTATTAATTTTTAAAAAAAGATAAAAATAAGATAAAAAAATATAATTAAATTAAAGTTAAACTTTGATACCAAACATGAATTCAAACTTTTGTTTGGAAGCTTTGTGTCGACCACGTGAAGAGACAATCTCATAAGATGAGCTCAACGGATTTTTTATTTTTTTTTTATTTTTTTTAAGAGTCAACGTATTTAAAACGAGTGTTTGTTGGGGTTTTAATTTTTATCCCAAAATTTTTTAGATCTACTGGTGCCTTTTGTTTGTTCATCCCATATTTTTTTGGAAACATGCATCATTTTTAACTAAATACATAATTTTAAAACTTAATTTAATTCTAATTAAAATATCTCCAAATTCTAACTCAAAATAGACCAACAAAACAAGGGCTTAACCATAGAGTTGATACTAAAAAATTAGATAAAATTTGTTACATTAGAGAAGTTTTCTAGCAGAAACAGTGTTTATATTTTATTTGGCTAGTTTTACTTATTTATAAAATTGTGATTATGTTTGGATTGACTCGATTCCTTTGCTGTGCTAGCTGCTAGAATCGGTTGTTAAAGCAGATTTGAGTTCATTGAATAAAATCACGATTAATACAAATAAATAAATAAAATTGTGTTGAGAGTTGGGACCCTTTTACTATTCTTTTCAAATATATTTTCTTGAGTTAATTAATATCGTTACCCAATGATGGCTCTGTCTTCCTAATGTTTTAACCAAGTCACTTCCCTGATTCCTCCTTTCCTTTTCAACGCCTTCATGCACTGTAACTAAAAATAGTTATTTTTTTAGCTTGAAGAATATGTTTGACCAAGAAATTATCACGTTTTCTGGTTTACTAACTTCTCCAAGAAAAGTTACTATTCTACTGTTTTATCTTTGCCTATTTACATTGCAGAAAACTTGGGCCTTATTATTTTTTGTTTGGTAATAAAAACTAAGACCTATTCTAAGTAATTAAAAGGACCACAACACTATCAACGTTTTGGATCACTTCGTGATCTCTACGATTAATGTTTATGATCATTTGTCAAATACTTTACAGAAATATTTACATATATATATATTTATATATTTAATTAGTCACTAGCTAGTTTTATTTATTATGCGTGTGCAAATATAATGTTTCTTGCCTAAGTATTTTGACAACATCGTGAGAAGATGCTTAGAGAGAGAATCTTGGAAATGTATAATTTTTCACAATCACTCCGTAATTTCCAAAACGTGCTGAGTATACGAAAGGGAATATATCTCTATTTTAAATATGATCGAGAATTTCGTAGCTTTTTTCTCGCTAAAAACAGAAAAAGGCCGCGCATTTGTCAACAAGATTCTATAGCAATGAAGAGAAATCACGGCGTTTATAAAAATAATGATAATATATTTTATAAGCATTTTTAAATTTTATAGCATGTTTTAAAAAAAAATGATAAATTATACTATATATTTAGGATAATCCTTAGATTTTCTTGAATTTTCCAAAAAATATTTATCATAAATCCTTAGCTTTCCTTTAGTTTTCTAAAAAGTATTAGATTTACGGTTAATTTTTAACTATAAATTTATGTGCATAGTTTCATATTAAAAAGAGAGGAGATTTAGGAGGTTTTTTTTTTTTTTTTTATATATATTATATGATCATAAATTTGATTATGATATTTTTTACTATATTTAAAATTTTATGCCAGCGACCTCTACTTATACAATGTGCGTTTTCAAAATTCCCTTCTCCCTTTGTGATGAGTCGAAATCCCTTATTTCCCGATTTTGGTGGGGCGGTGATGTCAACTAAAGGAAGATTCACTAGCTTACATGGGATAAACTGTGTCGACTGAAAGCGCATGTTGGGTGTGGTTTCCGGGACATGTCAGCTTTCAATCGTGCTTTATTTGTTAAGCAATGTTGGCAAATTATCATGATGCCTGCTTCTCTGATGGCTAGAGTTCTTAAAAGCCAAATACTTTCCAACTTCTAGTGTTTTGGAAGTTGCTAAGGGGAGTAATCCATCTTATATATGGCTGAGTGTCTGTTGGTGCTAATGTTCGAGTCTTCCATGATCCCTGGCTCCCTAGCTAGACCCCACACTTTCCGCCCCCTATTACTACACGGCCCCCCGATTTGATTGATTTGCGGTTTTCCTCGTTGATTATGAATACATGTTGGAATATTGCTCAGATTGAGGAAATTCTATGGCCAATTGATAAGGAACAAGTGTTGAGTATTCCGTTGAGTGCCCGACAAAGAGACGACTGTTTGATTTGGCACTTTGATCTTAAGGGTGTATGCTCGGGTGAGTTCTGGTTATAAATTAGAGATGGAAAGCAAGTGTTTGGCTAGTGTCTCGGGTTACAACTTGGAGGCAAAATGGTGGGAGTAAATTGTGGCCGGTCTTGATTCCTAATAAAGTGAAGACTCATGCTTGGAGGGCCTTTCATAGAGCCCTTCCAGCACTGGCCCAGCTAGGTAGGCAAGGAGTGGTCTCGGACACTATCTGTCCTCGATGCTGAGATGCTATTGAAGACTCGCGCCACGCCCTATGGATGTGCCCAGCTGTGCTCGATATTTGGTCGAACATAGCCCTTGGCAGAATTCTGGAAGGCTTTAAGGATGGGCTGATTAGCTCTTTGTGCCTTCATGTTGCAACATCATTCGTTATGTATTGTATGGATGTGTGTTTGAATACATCATATATTTACGTGTGTTTGAATACATCATATATTTTATTTTAATATAAATATATATGAACAGTTTATCAATTTATATTTTTTATCTACTTTATAAATCATATCATATATTATCTCTTTTATCAATATATATTAGAATGATTTTTCAAATATAAACAACATTTCAATGCAATGTATAAAAAGGACATTCAAACACATATTGTATTTCATCTATTATATTCAGAATATTCAAGACAGTGAGTAATAGCAATCAAATATTATAATCTACTATTGGAAGTAATATTGTATTAGGAAGTGATTTTCATAACCAAATGTCAAAATTTGACTTTTGGTACATGAATTATGCATTGTAATTGTAGGATGCTCAAGTGGAATAATGCAAATTAAGCCATGTACCATATACATAGCGAATTTTATCAAAATTATAGAACGTAACATTTTTAATTATATCAAGAATTTCAACTGCATCAATAAGACAATAACTTAGAGATTGATTTGTTAATTAAGAAATTATGGATCAAAAGGTCATCATCTAAAAAAAAAATTAGAAATTGATGTGCATAAAGTCCAAAAGAAAAAGAGATTAAAAAAAAGGGTTCAAAAGAAATTATAAGCACCAAAACGTGATAATAAAAAAAAATCTTCAATTTACTATGTATTTAGAATCAAGATGTACTACTCTAAAAAAAAAAAAGATTAGAATGTATTAAAAAACTAAAAAGAAGGAGAAGAAAAATCCTTGAGAAATAGAGACATTTTTAATCAACTAATATTATTGATGTAATTTGATTATAAAAAGGGTTTCATTTAACGTGAACTAGTGAATATGATATGTCGGTTGCTTTCCAATAATTATGCCTGCATTCACACACACACACACATATATATATATATATATGCAAGCCTGCAAAAAGTTGTTGCCACTCGTGCAGTGTCTGAACAAAAGCTGAGAATGCATGTTTATATATCATAAATCGTACCAAATTCTAGGAGAACACGGACAACAAAAAGGGCCAAAAAAAAAAAAAAAAAGAGGAGGAAGCGCTGGCAGCTTTTCATTAAGGCGGGTACGGAAAGGAAAAACTAAAAAAAAAAAATAAGGCATCAAAACGGTGCAAATTTGACGACCATAAATGAACAGTAATCACAATATCTACTCTTTTATTATAATAATAATTATTATTAAAAGTTAAGACATCTATTCATTTTTTTTTCAAAAATAAAATAAAATGAAAGAGCTGAATATTTATTCACGGCAGATTCTATCTTTTAACAGTAATTATATAATAAAAAAGGGTATGATTGTGGTAGAGACCCTCTGAGAGTCACTACCGCTAGAGTCATTTCTTGGACCGTTAAGATTTAATCGAATGGTTCAAATGTTGATGGTGTACGATATTTATCATACACCTAACCTCACACAATCAT
Organism: Ficus hispida; assembly: GCA_025413025.1. Classification (NCBI taxonomy): domain Eukaryota; kingdom Viridiplantae; phylum Streptophyta; class Magnoliopsida; order Rosales; family Moraceae; genus Ficus; species Ficus hispida. The sequence goes on along the minus strand of CM046370.1, from coordinate 8,665,342 downwards.
TCCCACCTAAACTCTTCTTCGTCGCCGGCGATCTTCCCGTCGCCAGCGACGGACGCCGGCGACTCATCCCCGACGCCGGTGACTTATCTCCGATGCCGACGACCCACCTCTGGCCCCCAGCCCCGGACGCCGGCCGTCGCCGCCGGCGACCCCATTTTCTCTCTCTTCCCCTTTCTCTTTCCTCTCTCTCTCTTCCCCTCCCTCCGCCGGCCCCCACCCCCGGCCTCCCCCTACCCCCGGCTGCCTCCCTCCCCCGCACCCCGCCCGACGACCCCCCTCTCTCTTCCCCTTTCTCTCTCTTCTCTTCTCTCTCTCTCTTCCCCTCCCTCCCGCCGACCCCCCTCTTCGCGCGATTTCGAAATCGCTCCAGAGAGGGGGGGGCCGGGGAGGGTGGCGACCGGGGGGAGGGGGGTCGTCGGGGGTGGGGGGAGGCCGGGGGAGGGGGCGGGGCCGGGGGCCTGGCTGGGGGTCCGGGGTGGGGGCCGGCGGGAGGGAGGGGAAGAGAGAGAAGGGGGAAGAGAGAGAGAAGAGAAGAGAGAGGGGGGGTCATCGGGGGGGGTGCCAGGGGAGGGTGGCGGCCGGGGGAGGGAGGCGGCCGGGGGTAGGGGGAGGCCGGGGGTGGGGGCCGGCAGGAGGGAGGGGAAGAGAGAGAGGGGAAGAGAGAGAGAGGAGAGAGAAAGGGGAAGAGAGAGAAAATGGGGTCGCCGGCGACGATGGTCGGCGTCCGGGGCTGGGAGCCGGATGTGGCCGGAGTTGGGTCGCCGGCAACGGAGATAAGTCACCGACTCGGGGATGAGTCGCCGGCGTCCGTCGTCGGCGACGAAGAAGAGTTTAGGTGGGAATGATTGTGTGAGGTTAGGTGTATGATAAATATCGTACACCATCAATGTTTGAACCGTCCGATTAAATCCTAACGGTCTAAAAAAACTTGTAGAGGGTCTCTACCATATATTTTCCCAATAAAAAATTTGTCGATTTTTTCTACATATTTTCGTATTATCGAAAAACTTGTACTGCCTCTAATAATAATAGACTTTAATAGCGAGAAAGCACCTTTATTTATTATATTCATCCAAGTTATACCAATTCAAAGATGGTCTACAATAATTGCAAAGCACAAAAAAAATAGTCGTTCTGATTTGGCAGCTGGCAATAAGAAGCTTATCCATATTAATCCACATAATAAATTCTCTTCATAGTTCATCCTTATCTCTAAAAACTTGGCCTTGGTGAGAAAATTGATCAGAGAGCGACGCTTTACTTTTATTAAAAAGGCCAAATTCTAAACATGTTTTATATATACACACATATATACGTATACATATGTATAATTTTTCAATTAGAGAACCAAAGGGAATATGACTCTACATAGAGTTTAAGGGATGGGGGGGTTCAATGAAATATAATATATAGCCACTTTAATTTATGACAAAGATTCGGGACTTTTGGACTCGAAGCCTTTTGAAGACAACGTGAAAAATTGTCCCAAAATGGAACGTTGTTAAAGAGGTTTGAGAACTTTTTGGAGTTGCAGGATTGTTCTAAACGTCCTTAATTTATCATTATTCTCAAGTGTCAGTTGCTTAAATTTGCGGATTACTTAAGATTATGGCTGAAATAGCCTACACCAAATTTTTTTTTTTTTTTAAATGAAAATGAGTTAGAAATCAAAGGAAATCTTCCAATTGTTCACAAATAGAAGTTACACTTCTTCGAAAAGTTAAATTCTAGAGAAAACAATAAGCAACATGCTACATGTAATATTGATCCCGAACTTAAAGTGATAGAAAGGTATCGATCTTTTAGTTTTGATTATTAAGTTCTCAAATCCAATCATATTTAGTGACAAATATGATTAAATTAATAATTGTTGTTTTATTTTTAGATGAAAAAGATCCAAGTATCATAATCTTGAGCCACTTTTTGGGAGAGGAGAGGCCAAAATACACTTGGTTTGTACTCCATTTGTTAGGAAGGACAGAGAAAAAAATAAGAGATCAAAGCAAATTGAAATGATAGAAATGGTGTTTTTTCTTAGGGTATTTGATAGATAAGAATTCTTAGGGTATTTGAGAGATAAGAAGGAAAAAAAATGAAAAATTATGTGGAATTATTATTTGAACTACTTTAGAGCACGGAGAACCACATTTTCTTGAGTAGTGGGAACACGTAACTAAACTTTTGGAACTTCAAATTTTTGCCCTACATTTCTTTTAAAAAAATATTATAGTCGGCCCCCATATTTACAATTAAATCATGATTGTGACATCACTCAATATTTGATATTTTGTCGTACTCCTATTTTACAAGAAAAAGATATAAATGCCCTCAATCAACAGTTAAGATATATAATTTTGTCTCCATTCGATAAAAATATCCTTTCAATTTTTTGTCAGTGCCCCTACTGAAAAAAAGTTTATAGTTCTGCCACTGCTGTGGAGGTTAGCTCCCTTTCATGTAGATGATTCGAATCCTCTTTATGTACATTATATGCGGCATATCCCTTAGTGTAAAGGGGCAGATGGCACATAGATCCATATTATTCGGTTTGAATTGAATTATAGACTAAGATCCTCTTTTTGGGGGTTTTTTTTTTAATAATTATTTTTTAATTTCAAACATTTATTTGAGTTAACAATTCGAGTTCCAATTCGAAACCACCTATCAAACATATACTAAAAATTCGTTTGATATTTGGGTTGAGTTTGAGATGAGATGAAATTTTTAAGTTTAAGTTGGTTGACTTTTTAAAAATTATTTATAAATTTTATTGACTTTTTAAAAAAATATAAAAATTAAGATAAAAAAGTATAATTTAATTAGAGTTAAATCTATTAAATACACGAGCAACTTACTATGATCCGCAAGGATACGGTGCACAGATCCCTTGGGATAATTCGAACTCTTGTCTCGAATCCAAATGTTAGATTGGGGGTGTTACCGTCAAGTTTTGTTTAGATTGGGGGCTGACCCTAGATTCAACTACAAAAGAAAGTCCAGAGAAAGATCTTGGGCCTGAGTAGCCCATAGGGGGAGACTAAAACCAAGCCCTTAAGAAATGCTTGCCCATCTTCACCTCTCTGACCATGGCAAAGTTTAGGGTTCTCTTTTGCCCAAAATCGACCCATCTCTGTACAGACGTCAGACTGTAAATCTCGCACAAACCCGCCAAGGCCCTTTGAAGTTTTTCTGATCACCGAGAGAGAATTCCAATATCCGGACCAGAGAGAGAGAGAGAGAGAGGGAAATGGCGGAGACGAACCCCGGGACCGAAATCCCTCCCAACGTGACCATCTACATCAACAACCTGAACGAGAAAATCAAGCTCGACGGTACTCCCACCTTTCTCACCAACCCCCCACTTCCTGATTTCTTTGAATTTGGTTTTTTTGGGGACTGAAAATGGATTTTAATTTTTTTGGGGTTAAACCAATCAGAGCTGAAGAAATCGCTATACGCGGTGTTCTCTCAGTTCGGGAGGATACTGGAGGTGTTGGCCTTCAAGACGCTGAAGCACAAAGGGCAAGCCTGGGTGGTCTTCGACGACGCCTCTTCCGCCACCAATGCTCTTCGCCAAATGCAGGGCTTCCCCTTCTACGACAAGCCTATGGTATAATCTTAATTTCATTGGTCTACGAAATACCCAGTTTTGTTTCTTTGCTTTATACATGAAATTTTCAAGGAAATTCTTAGTTTTACGAAATTCCCAGTTTTGTTTCTTAATTTCATCAGTTTTACGCAAAACCCAGTTTTGTTTCTTTGCTTTATACATGAAATTTTCAAGGAAATTCTTAGTTTTAGAGGCTACATTTTTTGTGTTCTGGTGCTGTTTATGTGTTAAGTATAAGGACTTAGCTAGCCCATTTGTGAGATTTGAAGACTGAATTTAACCGAGCTTTATAGGTTCTCCTTGTACTGGGTATTACAGTTTAAATGGTTAAATGCTGCCACTATGGCTGAGATTGGTTTAAGGTTGGTTTTGCCTTCAAACCAAGTGTAGTGCCTGGATCTCAACTTTCATCTTCATTTTTTATACCAATTTATGTCATTGTTGAATTGTCATTTTCTCGTTCGTAGATATATATTTTTTTAGTGTTAAGTGGTTTGAAATTGGGAGAACGACGAAAGGATAGCAATTCACTTTTGGTTTAAAAAGTTGAGATCCGAGCATTACTCAAAAAAATCGGTTCCATTATTGATTATTCACATTGATTGAGGGAGTAGGAATAATGGATCTCATGTTTGCTTCCTCCTGTTCGTTTTTCCTTGTGGAATAATTTGACTGTTCACTTCACTGAAAGAAGTGCCGTGTGGAGGTTTTTGTGCATGGAACTTAATTGATTAGCACGTTCAAGTTCCTCTGTTGATACTGCTACATCTTCTTGAGCATATTTTTTGCGTGGCGGTTGATTCTAGTTTTGGATTAATGATTATATGTTCGTGTTTTGATTTAAGTGCTACTAGTAAATAACATAATCACATAACTTGCAACTCGTATTTAAGTTCGGGTAATGGTTGCTCTTTCTTTTTCCCGCATATGATTTGTCTTGTTTGACTGATCTGAAACAGAGAATACAATATGCGAAAACAAAATCAGATGTGATAGCAAAGGCTGATGGTACTTTTGTTCCGCGGGAGAAACGAAAGAGGCATGAAGAAAAGGGTGAAAAATTCTACAATCTCTTCCTTACTTCGTATATGCATGTTTCATGTTTGTGTGCATGCCCTTGTGCGCGTGTCCTTCTGTTAGCTCAGTTCATACTTTGCCATATAACCTCAATATTAAGCTATTTGTTAGAGCAATTAGTCTTATAACCTAGCTGTAGGTGCATGCATTCTTGTCAACTGTTACCCCTTTTGGGAACAGAAAAATTTAGGATTGGTTGTTACATCAGAGTCTGCCAGTTTGTAAAATTCTTATGTTAGAGATGTGCTATATGGTATCTTGTTCGAAACTTCAAATACACTGCGTGATTTTCATTGGTTAAATGATATTTTATGCCATTGCTTTTGTACACTGGAAGATACATAATTTGGCCTAAAAAACTCAAAAGTCCATTAGTTTTTACTAAAATGGTATTTTTCATTTTTGTTTGACAGGGAAGAAGCGAAAAGACCAAATTGATGCTAATCAAGCTGTAATGGGGCAGAATCCTGCTTATGCTGGTGCCTACGGTGCAGCACCTCCTGTAAGCGTCTTCTCTGTTTTTTCGGATTACTGTTTCTTGATGGTTAAATGGTTTTAGATTAGTTTTTAAAATTCTTAGGAATCAGTTGTTGAACTACCTACTTACATTACATTGTTCAATGTAATGCAGCTTTCGCAAATACCTTATGCGGGTGGCGTAAAGTCTGTTGTACCAGAGGCTCCTGCTCCGCCAAACAACATACTGTTTGTTCAGAATCTTCCACATGATGCAACACCCATGATGCTGCAAATGCTCTTCTGCCAATTTGCTGGTTTTAAGGAGGTCCGAATGGTGGAGACGAAGCCCGGTATAGCGTTTGTGGAGTATGGAGATGAGATGCAGTCCACAGTTGCCATGCAGGGTCTCCAAGGTTTCAAGATTACACAGCAGAACTTGATGTTAATTACCTATGCAAAGAAATAGTTGACAAATTGATCTCTGTAGTTTTCTTTCTTTTTTCTTTTTCTTTTTTTTAGATCTTTCTGAACTGCGAGCTTCAGTTCTAACTTGGATGTTACATATCTCTATATTAGAGAGTCATGTATTACTTGTGTTATTTTCACATTTTACCCGATTTTGTTACTCCCTTTACTGATCAAGAATTAGAAAAGGAAAAAACTAAAGACTTCACTAAGATCATTCTCGTGCAAATGCCTATGTTTATAATTAGCACAAGAAAATGTGAAAATATAACAATTCAAAAACTAGTTAAGAAATTAATTAAATGACTTTTCAGAAAAAAAAAATAAAAACTAAATTAGAATTTTTAAATTGGAGTAAACGAACCAAACAGACCATTGATATTGTATTTTATATTGTGTTTCAATACATAAGGCAATTTTAATGCTATAAAATATAAGTCTTTTCTAATGTGATAGCATTTTTTTCAAGCATCAAATGGCACCACATTGACGCGCGTTTCTTATCCAAACCCCAAAAATTTGAACTAGTGCTCTGAGAAACAAAAAATTGCATGCATATATATTCAAATACACTAGTTGATTGCTTTGTACTAAACAAAGAGGTCACCGTTCTTGTTCGCAAGAAAGGAGAGAGAGAGAGAGAGATTATTGTTTAAAATAAAAAACGGATGACATGGGCAGCCCAGGCTCCCCCAGAGAAGAGTAAAACGTAATAGTACGGTTCCTTAATTTCGACTCCTACATAGCACAAAAGCAGCAATTGAAGTCAAGCTGGCTGGTCTAACAAATTTTGTTTCTCATCTTGGATTCGAGCCATGCTGAACAAAACATTTTCTTTACAAGTCAAATGAACCGCTAAGTTCGCTGTTACTATGTTGCAAAGCCATGATCAAGTTAAAAGAGAAACTTTTCATCTCGAATCGCCACCAAGATATCAGTTACTAAACGGTACAACATGTTAGATCATGCCTGTTGGCAATTAGCTATACCCTCTCCAGCTCAGTTTGGTGCTTGTCTAGTTGGTCTTTTAACTCCTTTCTCCACCCTTGAATCAGTTTCTCATGCTTACTGATAATCTCGGTTTTGTGCTTCAACTCTTCTTCCATCGCAGCGATCTCCTGCGAAACATGACAAATGCACAAAAGTCGAGGCACTAAACTAATTTACAAATCCATTGACGGTTGACGAACATCATGATGGTGATTACCTTTCTCAGTGTTTCCGCCTTATTTGGTTGTTCCTCACGCTCAAGACCGATAAAATACAGTTGAAGCTTTTTGGCAGCCTCCATGAAGTCTCTGGCATGTCTTTCCACATCAACTGAAGAACAGCACAATATACACAATCAACATTACGACTCTACGAAAATTAAAATTCTGCTGCATAAGATAGTATAGTCTACAGCCCGGAACGAGCAAAATTTGCAGTGCATCACATAGAACTAAAGAAGCCATGCTTTCCTCAATTCTAAAAAAAGTAGCTGAAACCACAAGTTGTAATCTCATAGTTACTGACAAAAGTAAAGGTAGGATTGATCCCGGTTTGATCAGAATCTGGCTGTTACTCCAAACGTTCTCAACTCCTAAAAAATTTGAAAAAAAGAAATCATACCCAACTTCATAGTAGCAACTTTGACTTAATAGATTCTCTTTTGAACAACTTTAGCAAAAACCTCTTCATTTTTCTCAGAATGTGTAATCTTGAGATTCTCAATATTTAAACAACATCCACTGCTCAAGTTTTGTCATTTCTAGTTACTTGCATTACACAAATCTCAGATAATCCAAACACGTTCTCTTAGTTTATTCAGTGGCATACCCACAGAAAATCTCCTGGCAAGAGTTGGAAAATATCTCAAAATCCGAGCTACCAAACTTGTTTAACATCTGGAACTTAATGGATTTCAAGTTCTCAAAGGGTTACAATTTTCCCCCTTTTGTTGCAAAGATTCAGCTACCAGATTTGATAGTTAGAAAACAAAAAAGAATACAAATTTATAAGTGCGCAAAGATTGTAGGGTTACGAACTCTGGTGAGAAGGATGTGGAGAACGGTCGATTGCTTGGAGCTCTCTTGCAGGCAAGCACGGAAGCAAGGAAGCCTCTAAAGCCATGAGACAACCAATCATGTCTTCCTTAGGAGCTCCTGCAGACTGCAATGGCGGATCTGCTTGATGCTGCTGCTGCTGATCAAGTCCTTGTCTCTCAGCCATTTTTTCCCCCCTTTTCTACATTGCAAATATTCGAAAAAGATGTCAGTTTTCAATTCGTTTGTTTCGGTTTTTCTGGGGGAAACTGAGTGTCGCTGAAAAATTCTTCACTATCCGACTCTCATACATATACATACACACACACACACACACACACACATATATATGTATATATACAAAGGAAAAGACACAAAAATAAATCTCAGATTCTCACAGGTAAGAAAGAGAAGAGTAAAAGGGCTCTATCAAGCTGTGAATGGGCAAAATCTAAAGGAGCGACGGAGAGAAGACCACAGCGACGGCGAGGGCGAGGGCGACCTGGGTTCCACGGCGGAGCACGGTGGGCCGGCTAAAGAGAAAGCCAAGCCAAGCCCCCTTTTTAAACAGCTCTAGAGTCTACGCTCTAGCCGGGTTGGGCTCCAACGGCACGGCCACGGCCGACTTGTTTTGGTTTTGGTTTTTGTTCTTGTTTTTGCCCTTAGTTTTTTTACGGGTTTCACGTTTGCCCCCACAACTTTGAGTCTTATCACAAAATGCCCAATGAGCTTTAATTAGTGCAATCTATTCCTCTTTAAACTTTAAAACGTTTATAAATATATATATTTATATTATATTAAAACATTTACAAATTTTCTCATTCTTATTAATTTAGTTAGCGAAAATTAAGGACAAATCTTACATTTATCTCTTGAATTTGGATCCTTGTCACAGAGTGCCCCAAAACTTTAAAATGATTATGAGTTTTTCGTTCGGTTAGTTTTGTTACAAATTCAAAGTTTAAAGTGTAATTTTGTGAAATTGAAAATCATTTTTCATAAGATTATTGAAAAAGGAAAAAAATAATAATAATTGGCCCTCTGAATGTTAAAGCCTATATATGGCAAATTGGTTTAAGTAAAACAAATTTAACTCAATTTTTGTCAAGTGTTTTACTATTTATATTTCTAATAATAACTTAAAAACTCGAACTTTAAAAGCTCATAAATTGATATATAAACAATATTTATGTTGATTTTTTTTTTTTCTGAATACATTTCTAGTCCTCCTTTGAGTTTCTAAAACCAACATCCCAATCCTATGAATTCCATATAGAAAAAATAAGAAGTGAATTTATTTACTAAATCCTAAGAAAAGGAATGCAAATCCTTACACCCACTTTTTAAATTATCGAGTAGTATGCAAATCCTTATACTCTCCCTTCACGGTCGAGTTCGTGGCTATGATAATTGCAACCATATATATGAATCATCTATGTTCAATCAAACTCTAAATTTTCAACTCAAGCGAAAAAAAAAAAAACTTCAACTTTAAAATTTTTCTTCTTTTTTTTTTTTTGGAAAAATGAATGCCTGTAAACCCATCTTCTCATTTAACGACATCTCACCTCTGATATCGTCTCCTGTCCTTAACCCAAACTCTTCGTCACGTTCTCATCTCCTGTGTTAGATTTGGATTGCAATCCCACTTTCTAACAATTTGTCATGGCGTCGTTGGAAACGAAAATTTTAAGTTGAAGTTCGTAAACTTTTTAAAAATTAATTATAAATTTTATTGATTAAAAAAAAAGATAAAAACTAAAAAGTAAAATTTAATTAAAGTAAAGTTTTAGTACATACTGGTATAAAAAAATAAAAAAATCAGAATCAAAATAATACAAATGTCTTTTTAAAAATTTTATATATGTAATTTCCAAAAAAAAAAAAACGTGGAATATGGAGACCATGTTTTGTACCCACTCCAACGTCCAAGTCCAATACAAATAAAAATGGCCTATAATATTCCAGACCCCACCCCCAACTCCCCCCAACAAAAAAAAAAAAAAAAAAAAAAGGCCTATAATATTGTGTAGTGACTTTGACCTCTTCCCCAATCTTGCCCGGGAAGCTTTTTCATGCCAACTCTGAACCCGGCGCCAAAAAATACAGTGCTTGAGACGCTACAACCCATTACAAAATGCTTCTCGACAACCATTCCCTTTCTCCAAAAACGTCGACAAACAAAACTCACACTCCATTATTTCCACTTCTTTTCAATTGCCCTCCATTTAAGACGAACTTCTAGCCATGGCAAACAGGCTTAACGTAGAAGAGCTCCGTTCTGAACTCGGCAAACGCGGTCTTAGCACTGCCGGAATTAAGCCCACCCTGGTTCGCCTCTCGTTTCCTTCTCTCTACTGGTTTTCATGATTTTGCTGGTTACTAATTTTTCTTTTCTTTTTAATATAGATTCGTAGACTTGAATCCGCTATTCGGAAAGAGAACAAGCAAGGACTAGACGACAATGGCGGTACGGTCGGGAAGAAGAGGGAAAGGGATACGGAAGATGAAGAGGAGTTGGTTCAGTCAAATGGGTCCTACAAAATCAAGGCCGTGGACGAGTTTCGCAACATGGGTATTAAGCAGCTACGCGAACAAGCCTCTCTTCGTGGGATTTCCGCAACTGGGTCTAAGAAAGAGTTGCTGGAGAGGCTCTGTCAGGATTCTCAAAAGGCCTCCGATAATGGCGTCCCTCAAGGTAGTTTTACTTTTTCTTGAGAAAAGTTCCTAATGGCTGGATTGGTTACTGAGAAAATGTGACCACTTTTTGGTAAGAAGAACTTTTAAGATTTTTATTTTTATTTTTTACTAGAAAAGGTCCTCAACTTTTTTCTGGGATATCCTAGTTTTGTTCAAATTACCGTTAATTAAGAAATTAGTATAGATGTCTGGTAACTGTATTCTAAAAAGCTCTAGTTTTAAATCTCTTTTTTTGTTTTACTTTTGTTGTCACCGAAATTTGTATAGAATTGAAATGTTGATTATTATACTTGGTGACAGATGAGGAAGAAGAAGGGAACGACAACAAAGAGGAGAAGATTACGACTGCTACCAAGAAGGGTTCTGCAGTGTTGGACCAGTGGCTACCAGACGACATAAAGACACAGTATCATGTTCTACAGATTGTAAGTCTATATATTCATAGCATATTGTATTTAGTCAAGTATTTGTGTTTGGTTAAGCACAATTGATGCTATGGTTATATATATATATATATATGTATGTTTATTTATTTATTTATTATGCAGGGGGATGACATATATGATGCAATGTTGAACCAGACAAATGTTGGGGATAACAATAACAAGTTTTACGTGATTCAAGCTCTTGGTTAAGTCTTTTTCCCTTTGGACATTTTTGTTGATTTCAATTAAGATCTACCGAGTTCTAATTACTAACTTTTTTGGTTCCTATGCGTCTTGCGATAAAGCCTTTTTAGACTTGGGTTACTTGGTTTTACTTTTACCTCATCATGTTGTCTGTTGAGCTTTGCGGCCTTTTACCAATTGTCCTAAATCTTACTTTCATTTGTTCAAAACTACTTGCAGAATCTGATGATGGTGGTAGATTCATGGTTTATAATAGATGGGGAAGAGTAGGTGTGAAAGGTCAAAACAACATACAAGGCCCTTACACATCACGAGAAAGTGCCATCCGGGAGTTTGAACAAAAATTTTTTGCGAAGACCAGGAATGATTGGTCAAATAGAGGAGAGTTTGTTTCTTACCCTAAGTGCTATACTTGGTTAGAAATGGACTACAGTGAAAACGAGAAGGACGAAACTGTGAGTTTTCTCGATTCTGAGTTTAATTCTCTAATCTTTATGAAAGCTGAGATTCTCATTAAGTCGTGGATTATTTTTTCCAACTATAGAACCATCTATTCATTTCTTGTCTTTCTATCCATATATCTCACTTCATTAGGATGGTCCATTTTGGTACAAGGGTAACATTCTTTACATATTTTTTTTGGTCACACAAAAAGAAAAAGATTGAATTTTGCCCTCATCGAGGAAGTGCGTTTTAATCTTGTGAACATGATTTTTCCCATTGTTTCTTAATGCCTGAAAATTATCAGGTCAAAGAACAGCCTGTCTCTGATTTACAAGCAAAACCTCGGGATATGAAGCTTGAGCAGCGTGTTGCAAAGTTTATATCTCTCATTTGCAATGTCAGTATGATGAAGCAGCAAATGATGGAAATAGGTTTGTTAATCTACAGTCAACTTTCTGCAAAATATCATGATACTTATCACGCATAAAAAGAAAGGCATATTTCCGTTGATTCATTTGGATTAGACTCCATTTTTTCTCTCAACTTTTAGTTTTGGTTGATTGGATCTCCTTGGTATCATTAAAACGTGATTGCCCCCATATCTTCCTCCACAAAACCTTTTTGTACATATATTCTTTATCAGCTTTTACCCTCGTAATTATTTTCTAATTCATTTGTTGATGTTTTCTTTTAGGATACAATGCTGATAAATTGCCACTTGGTAAGTTAAGCAAATCAACAATTTTAAAGGTATGCATTCCACCTGAGTTCAATTGTCTTTCACTCATACTCAAATTAGAGCTCTTTAAAAGTATCCTTGCCATTTTATTATCATAACTTATAATTTTTTGGGAGGAAAATCATTTATTTTAGTATTCGATGATTCAAACTAACTAGAGTAACTTAAGATACGTTTTTGGACCAACTCGTTCTAAGACAGACTTGGGTCTTAAACATCTGTCCTATTTTCCTCTCTGTCTCCCGTAATGTTTTGGACCTAATTGGTATTTTTAACAGAATATAGTTGGGAGGACTTTCCTGATGATGACTCTTTGCTTTGTGAATTTTGAGCATTTATTCTTACGTCCTTACTTAGAAAATGTACAGCGGACACAAGACTCAGAGCATAATAATTTGTCCTGTTCTGTTTGATAGATTACATTTTAAGTCTCTTGATAGAGAGTCTTGTCTTTTGACATATCTAGGGCTATGAAGTGCTAAAGAGAATTGCCGATGTGATTGGTCAGTCTGATAGGAGAACACTTGAGCAACTAAGCGGGTAATTTGTTTTGTTTTGTTTGTTTGCTTGAAAGTAGTATGAAAATGTTTGCTACAATTTTTTTCTTTCGATGCTGTGTCCTCATGAATTTACATTCCCCTGTGCTTAAAGAATCTAAAATATTTTCTTATTCTTTAGGTAACTCTGGAATATATGATTAAATATCTGGTCTTTTGCAGAGAATTTTACACTGTCATTCCTCATGATTTTGGATTTAGAAAAATGCGTGAGTTCTCTCTACCTATCTATCTATCTTTGGCAACTGAAGTTGTATTTTCGTCTCCACAAAGGCATTTTGTTCATATAGAATTTGACTGATGGCAGGTGATTTTGTAATCGACACCCCTCACAAGTTGAAAGCCAAATTGGAAATGGTAAAACCTTTTCTTCTATATAATGTACAATCGGTAGTGCCTTTTTTTTCCCCAGCTTTGGAAGTGGGATAAGGGAGAGAGCTGCTTCTTTGACGTCTTTATGTGTGGCTATTTGCCTATTATGACATATATTTGGCTTCTTTTGTTTCATAAGTCGCATGCTTAACTCCATAATCTGATTGAAGGTTGAAGCACTAAGTGAAATTGAGGTGGCAACGAAATTGTTGAAAGATGACATTGGTATTCAGGTACGTCTTGTTTGCTCGTATCATAATTACCTGCTTGTATCCTAATATTTTTTGTACTCTAGAAAGTTGCGAGTTTACTCATATTATCAGAAGGCGCATCTTTTTCTTCATATTTTATTATATAAAGTTTGGTACAGTTTATGCATAGGATTAGGATATTTATCTGAATATATGGTCTTTGTTCTTTTTTATCTGAAAAGTATTATGAGAGAGTACAGAAAATCATTATTTCAAATCGGATGAGTTACTCATTCTTAAGTTAGTTTAATAATGTTTGTTTCTGCCACTCTTGTAGGAAGATCCCTTGTACTCTCATTATCAAAGCCTTCGCTGTGAGCTGACACCGCTCGAGGTTGATTCTGATGAGTTCGCCATGGTATGCAAGATTATATAGCAATGGTAGTAAAATATGCACATCCACATAATAAACGTGAAAATGTTAAAAACATTTCTCCCCCTTTTATGGGTGTGTGTGCTTGTTTTGGGGTGTTTATTATTTATTTATTTATCTTCCATTCTTCCCTATCCTGGTCAGGTTGCAAAGTATATGCAGAACACTCATGCCAAAACACATTCAAATTACACGGTGGATATTGTACAGTTATTCAGAGTATCAAGGGAGGGTGAAGTCGACCGCTTCGGAAAGGTGAAATTACGCAACTAAAAACCATTTCTTGTTGGTTTTCAACGTCTGATCTTCAGAAATTTAAGCGGGTACAGGTATTTAATATTTATTTATCTTTTTATTTTCTTTGCTCTTGAAAGCAGTTCTCAAGTGCCAAAAATAGAATGCTCTTGTGGCATGGTTCACGGCTCACAAATTGGACTGGAATCTTATCCCAAGGTTTTCCATTTATCCATTTTTCTTCTACTCTTTAATAACGTAGGAAAACGGTTTTTTTGTCTACAATATGTGCTTCTGCTTGTGGATGGAATAGTTTATTCATCAACTACTTAAAAGTAACCAAATTCAACCTCTACTTTGATAACTTAGGTTTGCGCATTGCTCCACCCGAAGCACCTGTAACTGGTTACATGTTTGGGAAAGGGGTTTACTTTGCTGACATGTTCTCCAAGAGTGCAAATTATTGCTATGCTTCCCACAACGCTACTACTGGCGTGCTGCTTTTGTGTGAGGTTGACTCTTTATCCACACGAATTCTATATTGAAAGATCGTTTTGAGATTGAACACCATGAGATTAGTATATAGATCTTAATTTCAGTACTGATTAAGTGTAATGGCTTGGGAGAAAATAATTTACTTGTTAACAATCTGAATTTTCGGTGATTACCTGCTATGTTTCTTTTTTTTTTTTCCCCTTCGGTGTGTTAATTATTGCTGAATCATCCATGTTTAGAAGGGTTTTTTGTTTTCCCTTTTATTCTCTCTCTCTCCGCAAAATGTGTAACTTTCTCGTGGTTTTTTGGGTTGTGAATTGCCTTTAGGTTGCACTTGGTGACATGGCTGAACTCCTAAATGCAAAGTATGATGCTGATAAGCTACCAGAGGGAAAGTTAAGGTCTGTTGATCTATTTTTGTAGGTTGCATTTATAATGCTTAGTGTGTGTGTTTGAATGTATATTTTCACCAATTTTATTCCGAAATCACTCTTTCTTAATTCTTGGTACTTTTAAATTCTTCATGAACACATCCTAGAATTATAAAACTTTTGCCTTTTCTCAAAACCACTTTTGTCATCTTCCCTCTTGCAAACTAAAAAAACAGCATATTTCGTTTCATTACTTAAAAATGCAAGCTTAGTAGTCATAATAATTACTTAATAAGTAATGAGGTGGAAAACCTACTCTGGCAGCACGAAAGGAGTCGGAAGAACTGCTCCGGATCTCTCCAAAGCCCGGGCCCTCGATGATGGCATTTTAGTTCCTGAAGGAAAGCCGAAAGAGAATCCAAACCATCAGGTATGTGAAATTGAATATGAAGCGACTTTGTTTAAGACTTTATTGTGCGTGATCTAAATCTGTTGTGATTTTTTATGGTTCTTGCAGGGTGCTTTACTGTACAACGAGTACATAGTTTACAATGTGGATCAGATCAGAATGCGCTACGTTGTTCAGGTCAATTTCAATTTTAAGAGATAATCAAATCATGTAGCAAGTATATATGTGCAAAGAAAAATGCTTGGGGCACCACCGGTGATAAATACCATCGCAAATAGAAGGTGATGCTTAGCATCACCGATATCCTATAATATCCGACAAGGCTATGACATTGTTCGTGTGCAAATCCATTTGTCTACCTTCTATGTTGTAAATGGCGAGTTAGCTTTAGTATCTTATTTTTGGGTCCATTTAATATTTGTTTTTTTGTTTTTTTGGTTGTCTTATTTTTTTGGTTGTCTTATAAGGACAAGGCAGGGATATGGAGGAAGCGTAATAAGCTAGATATACAAAGTTAATATGTATGCTCCCGTAAGATTCAACAACAAGCATAATTTTGGCTGTTACGCAATCCCTTTTTTATTATGGGCCTTTCTATTGATGGAAAACGCAACGTTCTACTTCATTGTACTTCTGATATCAAACTGATATATATATATATATATATATATATAATAAAATTTACAGGAAAAGGTAGTTGTGGGATTCTATGGCCGTTGCTCTCACCATGTAAATCCCACAATTATAATCATATGGTTTGAATCGGATGGTTCATATATCGTATTAATCGAAAATAGCACATGAGAGAACTTCTCAGGTTTACACCCTTACATTTTATGGTTAAGATTAGTAGTCTTCAATGTTGAAAATTCTCCTTGTCGATTAATCTTCCGTTCTATGCTTTGTTTTGTTTTGTTTTTTTTTTTTTTTTCTTTTTGGTAATTAATCTTCCGTTCTATCCTTCACCTTTCTAAATTGTGTTATATGTTGCTATTTGGTGTACACACGTCTTGTATCTCATTTAAAAAAAAAAAAAGGAAAAAAAAAAAAAAAGAAGAAAAAAGAGTCTAAGTATTAAAGCCACGTAAGGACTTTGTTGGAAGATTATTAGAGATATACATTTTAGTTTTGAATTAACTATATTTCTGATGTATAGAGATATATACGTCATACAATTTTATAATAATTCTTTTTTTTTTTAAGTCAAAATTTCATTATTGTGTTTATTCAGAATATATAATTAATAGGGTAAATGAGATATTGAATCATGAAAGGAGAACCCTATCCCATCCAGTAAACTTTAAACGGGTTAACGATAGGGATAATATTTTATATATATATATATATATATATGTATATTTTACCAACGAGTTAATAAGAGATGACTACTTCATCCCAAATCTACATTGTTGCCATTCGAAGAGAGAGAAAGGGAAGGGGAGGTAAAACTAGAGGAGTATTGGTAATTTTCAAGGGATACTCAAGTTCCTTTTTGTAGCGTTGTTGTTTTCTTTAGTTGAGTTGGAAGTCAAAGATATCCATCAAGTGGTGGTAGAATTTTTATTTTTTAACAGAAGCCTGATTGAGTCTCCTCAGCGTTTGAACCAAAAACCTCCGCCCGTTGTGGCAAGGAAGTCCTGTTTTTTATTTTTATTATTATTTTTTTCTATCAAACTTCTAAGTTTGAGTCTGGGCGCGAACGTTTTGTCTAGTTTTTGGTTAAAAAAAAAAAAAAAAAAACTAGTGCTGGCACTCTTAAAGCCTAAAGATTGTTAGCTGTTAAATACATAAGGTCAAGACTTTTGTTATCCTATCAGTGCTCTTATTAGACTCTAACGTGACGTTAGAAAGAGACATGAAGACATCACTAATCTTTTTATTCTTCTTTTTCTTTTTTTTTTTTTTAATGAGAAAAACAAAAGTATAATTTGAAACAAAACATATGAAATGAGACGAGTGTATAACCAAATGGAACATTAACTGCGGAGCCTCTCAAAATCGCAGGGGGCACACGCCAGTATTTATGTCCCTAGATTTGATTCTGACCTCATCCAGAATCTATGTTCTTCTCCCACAAGGCAGTTTTCCTCTTTTTTAAGGTCACTCTTACATATCTTCCATCTCTTTGTTATTATTATTATTACTATTCCTTTTTCTTTAAAGAGACAAAGAAAAAGAAAAAGAAAAGCCTTTTTTTTTTCTCTCTCTCCACATGGGCCTCACCTCCCTCTTTTATTACCCTCCACTTCCGGTCATGATTTTTTAGACTTGGGCAACCAACCTACTCTCAGCTTTTAAGCCCTGTCTGCTCTACACATTGAATAATATAGGTCGCCGGTGTTAAAGATGTAGAAAAATGCCAAAGTTTATACAACGTTACTCTAAATAACAGAGCCCGTTTGATAAGCTGATTTTTTTTTAACTCACAATTTAAACCTTTTTTTTTTTTTTTAACAATAATTTCTTACACACAAAATTTATGTGTGTGTGTGAGTGTGTTTTTTTTTTTTTTTTTTTTTTTTAAATGTTCTCATATTGCTAGCCAGAAGCCTAGGGCAAACAACATGATAGCCCAACATAGCTATAGGTGATGAGTTACTATATAAAAGCAATGCAATCATTTTTGACAAATATCTAAATTGCTCCAACACACTGAATTCCACACACAATAATGTTGGCAAAGGCTGGCAAAGACATAAAAAATAAGGTGGTCTAATTCTTATCTTCACAAGGCCAAAAAATCCATAGAATCTTTGCCATGGTTGTGGCAGTATTTTCCGCCAAACGCACACTTATTTGCTCTACATATACATATATATATATATATTTTTTGGCAATAGTACAACAAGATTTATGCATGTATGAGCTAATACTTTTGGTTCACCATACACATACACACATATATATATATACACACACACATATATATATGTGGTTTGAGGGCTTGATGACACCTTTGCCATCAAAAATTCTTGAGTCCGTATGTATGAAACACACCATAAATGCTGGCGTGGTGTAAGAGGGGGAAAAAGAAAAAAAAAGGTGATTCCCTACTACACATAGGGAATCATATCTAACTAGGTAGAGAAGCAGAATTCCTCATATCTCTCTCTCTCTCTCTCTCTCTCTCTCTCTCTTCTCTTTCTCTATCTAAAAACATATGCATGCCATGCCACTACTCAAAAACATTTAACCCAACACGCAAACCCTACGTGCACTCTTACATTATTCTCTTTTCCCCTTTGGTTTGGACTTCGGACTATCCAAATTTCTCCCCCAAAACGAAAAACCACACACAACAAAAAGTTGAGATCTCGTGGATCGGATTTTCTATCTCATTGACTGTTCCTCAACAGCGTTATTTGGATTTAAAGTTAAGCTATAAAAAAAAAAAGTTATTATAAACCACTATTAAGAAGAACATTATCGATAAAATAAAATGAGAGAGTAGATGTAGATTTTATAAAAAATATATATATATATATAGAGTCCTGGCGGAAGAGCCGGGTCCCACACACCCCCATCCACCTACCTACACAATGGCAATGCGTGATCTCGTGGGCTTACATCAGGCTCACACGGGGTCGGTGACCCCACCATAGACCCTCTTCTGATCAAACGGCCAGTATTGGTTTTTGGCCCTTTTGTGTGATGAAAATAAAATAAAATAACAGAGAGAGGCAGAGACAAGACCATGTTTGGGGTTTCCTTATATTACCTCTACTACACTTACTTTGAATTCTCTGTTTTTCTTCTCTTCCACGCACGTACGTATGTACGTACACACAAACACACATGATGGCATGGGGATGGCTTGGCAGAGTCGTTTTTCTTGCCCCGCCCATCTTATGTCTCTCTTTATTAATTTTACCACTCCACTTTTTTTTTTTTATATATATTTAATGAAGTCATACAAATTTTACACACATATATATGTATATATATATATATATATTGTTGGTGCTTATAAATAGATGAGCCTTCTTCTTCGCTCTTACCACTGCAATATTTTGCATACAATAGTTACAACAGAGAGAGTAGTGAAAGAAAGAAAAGAGTATTACAGTGTGCTGCTGGTGAGTAGCTCCTGTTGGAGAAGCAGGGCACGTGCAACGACAAAAACACATTTGGGTTTTGGCACGTTTTACGATGCTATTACTGATTTTCTTTGCACGTGCTCCCCTTCTCCAACACGGGTTCCTCACCTCTCTCTCTCTCTCTCTCTCTCTCAAGAGTGTAGATGGTAATGTGTTCTCTCTGTCCTTGTTTTGTTTCTGTTTTCTCTCTGTTTTGGCTAAATATTTTGCTGACCACTTTCCTATAGCCAACGAGGCTAATGAATTCCTTATTAGGCTTATTTCAAGACTCTTTCTGTGACTATAGTCGTTTCTTTTATATATGTATACAAATATGTATTTGATTTAGGCTCGCGTACTTTCTTACTAGCATGTATATGGTTTTCTTATACAATACAAATTATGGATATACATTATACACAAACTAGGATTTTATGTATGTATTAGAGGAAACTATAAATTTTGAATACTTGCTATTTGCACTTGTCCACTTATAGTCCGTTTGGAATAACGATTTGAAAAGTAAATGTAGATAATAAATTCACATTTTTTAATCAGAAAAAAATATTGTAGAAAACTTTTAAATAGTGTCCACATAGTGTTTTGATAACGGGTGCCAGTGCCAAACAGAACATTAATAGACAATGCCATTAATATACTACAGCACAAAATTATTTTGTTCCTTGCACATGTGTAGAAACATTTTACTCTGATGAATATAAGTATAGTCCAACAGTATTTTTATATCTATTATTTTATCATAAGATATAGGTTTAAATCATCGTTTATAAATTAAAAACAAAACAAATAGGTTTTGGTTTTGCAGGCCTCTTCTTATACATCAAAAAATGTACCAGTGTCTTGTGTGGAGCCGGAGCAAAGATGAAATGATGTCCACATTGTTTGTCGTTTCTTAAATTACCGTGTCTCTCTAATATCATGTAATTCCAGTGGCGACATTTGCTTCTGTCGTTTTGATTGAGAGTGGTTCATTCTTCTGTCGTATAAGATGCCTTAATCTGCACTTTCATTGCTACTATCAGGGACGTGGCAAAGTTATTAATCGCTATTCTATTAAAACCTCGTAATTTTTTGCAACTCACATCTATTTCTCTGTTAAGGTTGTGTTCTTGTCGGAATGAACTAAACATGGAAATCAACATGCAACAGAATGTTCTAGAAACATGAATCATATATATATATATATATATATATTTATATTTATATGAGAATTTTTTAGAAGTAGCAGGTAGGATAAGGGATGTACTGGATTGCTTCGAAGGAAGGACTGATTAAGGAGTTACGTAACTAGAGTAGTTGGCTTGTTAGTAATAGACAAGTGCTCCATCTGTTTTTCTAATATTACAAAGAGACCCCCTAAATTAACATATTTTGCACCAGCGCCTCATCGCCCAAATTAACTTTGTTAATTTTGTGTGTGAAATGACAAAAATTTCCAATCAATTGTAAAATGTCGATTCGAATTCTTATTTAATCAGAGTTGTCCATGGCACATAAGAGAAAAATGAGAGGTTGGATAGAATCACCTTATTCATCAAAAGACAAAAACATTGATCCCGATCTACTAAAGATTGAAATTGTGCCTTCGCACCATGAACCCCTATAATGCGAATCTACATTTTCACTTTTTTTTTTTTCACCTTTTTTTCCCCCTTTCTCTTTTGCTAGAATTTTCACTTCGTTCAAGCCACGCGAGCCCTAGCCACAACTTTACACCCCCACCCTAGTCGCAAGTGTAGAGGGTTTTTATTTGTCCGATATCATCACTTTTTTTTCCCTCTATTCAATTTTTTTCCTATGTTTTTTTTTTTGGTAAAAGGTTTTAATGAGACACCGGATCTGTCCGGGTAGATCTTATATATTGTTGACATAGGAGTTGTTTCTATGTTTTTCTCTTTTATCTGGATTGGTTTTGTTTATTTCATCCAACTTTATTATACCATTTGGGGCGCCATCTCCGAATGACAAAATACTATCTAAATTTTAAAATCTCAACTTTACATCAAACTTCTCTTTTTTATTTTTAAAAAACTCAAATTTTAAAAATCCATAACTTTTCATTTTAAATCGAAATGAGATTAATTTTATGTCAAAATATCGTACCGACGAGACAAACAAGATAATATTCATTTTGCATATCTTTTTTCCGACACATCTTGAAATTTTGTACTATTTTCTATATTATAGATTTTTTTTAATTTTTCCTCAAAACACACATTTTTAACCCAATATCTAAACACTATCTCCAAATGTCCCCTCAAATGGACTATTTCATGTGGATGAGTAGATAATGAGGGTGCTAAAAAGATGTCAATGTAGTCAAATATTTTGATGCACTTATTGATTCCTATCATAATCATTTATTTTTTATTTAATTTCCATTATAATTTTTAATTTCTAAATGGAAAAAGGAGAGAGCCTCGTGCCAATTTCATCAATCTCTCCAATTTCTTCTTCTTCTTCTTCCTCTTCTTCTTCTTCTTCTATTTTATTTTTTATTACTTTTTTTATCACGTTAAGTAATGAGATGATAATACCACATTTATGTATATGTTTTTTTTTTTTTTTTTCTAAACGTGCAAATGAAAAATATTTAAATTAAAAAGATGTCATTTAACTAGCTCATATTCAAAATCTGAAAGTGTCAAATTTTTTTTTTTAATAAGTTGAAGTTATGTACCCTATATCCTTAAAAACATGGAAATAAATAAAGAAAGAATGCCAATCTACTAGCCAGCATAAAAAATTAAAACTTTTTATTTTCTAAATTTTGCATTAAAATCCCTATATGGTATTCAACATTCACAATGTTCATCAGAATGAGAAATTATAATAAATAACAATTTTTCAAAAATAATGAAAATAAATTGTAAGGTTTTAAAATATTTAAATTAACTAACAAAGTTACATGATAAATAGAAAATTTACTATGTAAATAGTAACTTTTTTAGAGACAAATAATTTATTTATTAGGTTCTAGATAACAAATTATTTACCAAATAAATTTGTTATTTACTAATTTTTTGAAAATGTTATTTTTTATTTTTATTTTTGAACTTTAGAAGTGTGGGGATTCGATTTCTACACCTTTAAATAAAATCAGGTATGATATTACTGTTAAATTATGCATGTAACCATTATTATTTATTATTAATAGTTTTAAAACTTGCTATTTATTTTTAAGTAAACATGCTATTTATTTATTTCTTTCCAATTTGAAAAAAAATAAAAAAGAGAAATTATTTAAATATCATTTTTTCATCTATTGATCAACATGACATAAATTTATCAATTTTAATCGATATAATATAAATTTAAATAATTTTAGTTTAATTTTTATATTAATCTAATTTAATTTTTTGTTCATATTAATCCAAATTAATGCTTTCCCTTCAAGAATCTGGGCCTCAGTTGGGCCTCATGTAGAAGCCCATTTTCTGGAGCCGACCCAAAGAACAAGGGTACGTTTTCCTTCTCCTTCCCCGTAGGGTTTGCCGCTAAAACACACAAACCGCCTAATCTATCGAAACACACAGCTCCGCGTTCTCAGCCATGGCGGACACGAAGCGCAAATCCAGAGACAACCACCCGAACCGGAAGAAGAGCAAGAAGCAGAAGACCTCATCCACTCAGAGGGACACCAACAGGAAGCGTCGAGGCCCCCGGTTGCCGTCGCAGCTCCGAAAGCAGCTCGACCGCTTGAACCAAGCGGCGGCGCGACGGTAGTTCTTCCTGCAGCGACGTCGACGAGAGGATTGAATCCGACGAAGGCGAAGTCTATGTCGGGAATGACGTCTACGAGTACGAGGAGGGAGTTCCCGAAGAGGAGTCCCAGAAGAATCGCCGCTTCGACCGGGTCGAGAATCTCGAATACGAGATGCCTGATGAATTCGAGGTTTGCTAATGTTGATTCAACGTTTTTAGCTGTTTCAGATTCGATCAGATTGGTAAAATAGGTCGTTTGATTTGAATTATGGGAAAAAAATAATCATGGAATTAACGTTAGTACTGTTTTTTTACGAGATAGGATGAGAATGTGTCATCGGACGACGATAATGAGGGCGACAATGCTAAGGGAGTTTCGAGTGGCGATGAGGTTGAAGAGGATGACGATGGAAAGCACTCCAGGATGTTGCAGGGAATAACCGGAATGCCTGGCGAGGCTTTCGAAGGTATTTTGAGTAGAGTTTTTTAATAATGCAAGTTTGGACTTGTATTAGATCAAGTTAAGTAGGATTAGCTTGTTTGGTGTTGGATATTAGAAATGTGTAAACTTTGTTTTGGATCTTCATTAGTCTCAATTGCTTTGTTGAAAGATTCATTAGAAGTTATTTAGTTGAGAATTTAATCAAATGCGGGTAAAGTAAATAAGACGCGCCGCGAGAATCTGCAACTACTGTGACTGAAAATTTGTTCTTATTATTAGGGAAGAAGAAGAAGAACAATACTACTCTCGTAACGGAAGCTTATGCTGAGTCTGAGTATAATCCTACGAGCGATGTTTTGGATGGGCATGGTCGGATTAGCGTTGAGGACCTTTTGGACCCTCTTCGTAATAAGTCTGGTTATAGCAAGCTTAAGAAGAGAGTGCATCAGATGCAGAGAAAATCTACTCATACGCAAGCTCCGCTTCATAAGGCTGAACGAGAGAGGTTGGAGAGAAAGGCAGCATATGAACAATCGAACAAAGATGCGGTGAAGTGGTTGCCACTAATCAAGCGGAATAGGGAGGCTGGTACTATAATTTTTGATAATGATGTAGAATTAGGGTTTTCTACAGTAGGAGCAATAGCATCGGAATTTGAACCTAGAACGGAATTTGAGAAGAAAATTGCTTCATTAGTACAAGACGATAAAGTTATGGATGCTCACAAAAAAGATGGTTCTAGACTTCTTGAACTAAACCAGGTACGGATTCTTAAGATTTTATCTTTTCTTTAAACACATGAACTCACTGTATATTGTCCTCGTGTCAAAGCTTTCTGTCAATTTATTTTTTCGGGGTATCGCGTAATATCTCTACGTTCATTGTGTTTGGGGAAGAAGTTAATCCCAGGTTTTGAGTACACTTAGAATGAGTACCAAGTAGTTAAAGCTAACTGAAACCATCTGTTCAATTGGTTCATATTCCTGTTGTGAATTTATTGGGTTTTTTCGGGTCTACTGGAAAAAGTAGTGGGTTTTCTGGTAATTTGGTTTACCAGTGTCTTCTGGTGTATGTCAGGTATCTGCTGAAGATGAAAGGGACCGCCAGAATCGTATTGCAAAATTGCGTAGTCTTCTTTTCCGTCATGAGATGAAGTCAAAACACATTAAAAAGATCAAATCGAAAACATTCCATCGTTTGTTAAAGAAAGATCGACTGAAGGCAGCATCTTCTGAGTATGAGATGGATCCAGAAGCTGTTAAAGAACTGGCAAGAAAACATGAGTACGAGCGGGCCAAGGTGATTGATTTTTCTACCTACATATGTAGTAAAATGTTGGCGTGGGTTTGCTCAATCAGTTTAGAAATTTTGTCACTTAATTGTCCTTTTGTTGATCCAGGAACGCATGACACTGAGGCACAAAACCAACTCAATGTGGGCAAAGCGCATCAAAGAGCGTGGTTTAAATGCCCAGGATGAAGGTACTCGAGCTGCTATAGCTGAGCAGCAGCACATACATGCTCGCTTGACGAGAAAAATGAACTCTATGAAAGATACTAGCAGCAGTGAGGAGAGTAGTGATGAGGATGAGTCGAATGAGGATTCACCAGGTGAGCAGGATAGGACATCCAGGTTACTAGATGAAGCAAAACAGAAGACGCTTAAAGTTTTAAATGAAGAAGATGAAGTGCCTAACTCAGGATTGCTTTCTTTACCTTTCATGGTAATCTTCTTTTTACCCTTGGTTTCAGTCCTCAAAGATAGTGCAGTATCTTCTGTCGTAGGAAATTGTCAGCTGCCTGGATCATGATCTATGTACCGTGAATTTAATTATGTTGCTTGATAACTGAACTGGTAAAAGAAGAAAAATGTGAAAACAATTAGCCTATGCTCTGGCAGGAGATGGTGGGAAATTCAAGGTCAAAGATGAAAAAACAAAAAAGACACTACTATTTGCTTATGTTCTTTACTAATGAAGTTTTTTTTTTTTGGTCCATACAATGTAAAGTTGATCTATGATGAGTGCTGGTCTGTGTATATGTAATAGTATTTGTTGATTTGGTATAGGTGCGTGGAATGGAAAAAAGGAACGAGGCGGCTGCTGAGGAAGCGAAGCTTGCTCTTGAAGATTATGAATCACTATCGAAGCAGTTGGAGGGTTCAAGCAGAGGTGAAAATCCAAAAGTTGGCCCCTCCAGTGGTAGAATGGTTTTCAATGCAGCTGGGAAGCAGCAGGCTCCAAGGTCGAGTAAAACTAAATCAGATGATAGGACTAAAGCAGATAGACTTTATGATGATAGCGATAGTGAAAATGACTTACAGACTGAAGATAATAACGAGGATGGGGACCTTGTAAGGAATGATACGCAACAGGATATCAATATTGATCCCTGTCTACTTAATGAAGTTCTTAACGGTCATCAGGATGGTCTCTTCAAGGTTATCTCATTTATGTTATTTCGACGTTTACAATTCATGACTGTTTTATTTGTATTCATAAGCATGAAGTATGGTCTTTTTGTGGTTCACAGAGCTTTGATGATATTGTTAAAGACCCAGGCCCGAAAACGACACATGAAGTTTCTATTTTTGCCTCAGGCACGTGGAAAAAGGTACAAATGCGAAACTGCTACGTTTTACGTTCCGGCAATTTGAATGTGGATTGTTAAATGGAATATCAAATTCCTTTCTCCCTGGTCCGAGTACTGACTACTATACGCATAATGATCAGGTGAAAACTGGAAATGATCAGGTGAAAGGTGGAAATAATGATGCCAGTAAGAAAAAGTCTCCTGTTGCTGTGGAACCCGTTTCAGAGAAACAAGATTTACAGGTGTGTGCTCTTCACATTTGTGCAGTTGCAGTTCTAATTGTATGACTAGCGGCTTAACCAACTTTTTTCCCTCCTTCCCTCTCTCTTCTAGGAAACCGGAAAGGAGTTCGGTGAGGATAGCGATTCAGAAAGTGAAGGCCAGATGGTAGATGGGATTCTTTTTTCGGGTCCTAAAGCTTCTTCCTACGAGCTTCCTTCTCAAGCTGAGCTTATCCACCAAGCCTTTGCAGCAGATAACGTGGAAGATGATTTTGAGAAACATAAACAGGAGATCTTGAATGAAGAGAACCCCGAACCTGAAAAACCCATTTTGCTGCCTGGCTGGGGCCAATGGACTAACGTACAGCAGAAGAAAGGTCTGCCTTCTTGGATGGTGAAGGAACACGACGCTGCCAAGAAGAAGAGAGAAGAAGCTCTCAAGAAGAGGAAGGATGCACAACTCAAACACGTTATTATCTCTGAGAAGTTGGACAAAAGGGTAATTTAAAACTACAGCTATGATCTGAATCGTTACCAGATATGCTATCGTCAAAGCTGAGTTTTGTGTTCGTAAATATCTGTCCATGGTTTTAAATCAATACAACTAACGAGCAAGGTTTCATCAAGGAACTTTTGCTCGACTTAATCTCAAAATCGTTAACTGATTGATTCAACTATAAAATCAAGGTTGAACTTCGTATATAAGTAGGCATACTTGAAAACTTGTAGATGGTTGGTATGGCAGAATAGGTTTACAACTTCGGTTTGCATTGTTTCGACTTTCGAGCATGGGAAAAGTCATCTTGTTTTTCCTTTATGCCTCTAAGAGTATGAGCTTACCGTTTGTATTTTGAACTTGGCAGGCTGAGAAGCTCTATACGAAGACTTTACCGTTCCCTTACTCATCGAAGGAAGTTTTCGAGCAGAGCATCCGAATGCCTATCGGCCCTGAATTCAACCCTGCAACTGTGGTCGGAGCTCTTAACCGCCCTGAGGTACGTGCCGTAATAATTCCATTTTGGATTTCAATAATCCTTGCTAGCATTCTTCTTTTTGCACGTCTAGCTTCTAACATGGATTACAAAAATTCAGGTGATGAAGAAACCGGGTCAAATTATAAAACCAATCGAGTATGAGGAAGTGGATCCTCACGAAAAGGTAGAGCTGCTTAAACATGGAGGACAGAAACAGAAACAGGAACAGGAACAGAAACAGAAACAGAAACAGAAGCAGAAGCAAAAACCAAAACCAAAACAAAAACAAAAACAAAAACAAAAGAATAATATGAGTACAAGTTGATGGAGAAATGGATGTTTTGGTTTGATTATGTGGTAGTAAATTTGCTGTTGTATCTAATTTATTTGTATTATTGAATTCACCAAAATTTATTTATATTATTGAAGTCAATTTATTTTTCTTGATTTTCTCTTTCTTTTTTTTTTATTAATAAAGAAACTCTTATTTTTATTTTGTATTGGCGTTTTTTTTTTTTTTTTAACTTAATCAGAAAAATACATAACAACAATGAAGGGTTCTTCGTTAAAAAAAAAAGAAAAAAAGAAAAAAAAGGAACGGAGGGCATGTCGTTTTGTGCTTTTATTTTCCTTTCATAAACGACATAGGAATTGTATTCCGGACATGGAATACAAATGACATGTCGTGTCGAGTCTCAG
Source organism: Ficus hispida (assembly GCA_025413025.1). Lineage (NCBI taxonomy): Eukaryota > Viridiplantae > Streptophyta > Magnoliopsida > Rosales > Moraceae > Ficus > Ficus hispida. The sequence goes on along the minus strand of CM046370.1, from coordinate 8,637,404 downwards.
ACGACAATGAATTAAAAACGATTCATTAACGACAGCGGATGTATCCTTTTAAGTTGTTCTCTGAGCATTCAAGTCCCCGAATTTATAGTTAGTAATTAGTATCGTCCATCCTTTTGTTGACAGCCTAGAATTTAGACGGTTGTATCGTCCATCCTTTTGTTAACACCGGTTAGAATTTAGACGGCTTTTTAACGTAATTTACAAATGACAATCCAATAGTTTCATTTTTTTACTTGTTTATAAATTCATTTTTAAGCGTTATAGGTTTAAATTTGAGTGTTTCTTAAATTAGGTTTAAGCTCTTGGGTTGTTATGTGCAAGTCAAGTGTAAAAGTATAAGTTAAAAGGAGTTGATTCTCATGAAAAATATATATATATAGGGAATAAATTACGAAATTCGAGAAGTTTTCATCCTTAAAAAAACGACAAGATAAATGACTTGTCGTCATGTAATAAGTCTTTTTAATCAAAGTTGTATGTCATTCATGACTTCACCACAATGAATTATGAACTGTGGACTATTCGTTCTTTACAATTAAAACCACATGATTAAGATGGTAATTAAATCTACATATGATTTTGGATTAATCTAAAAAATATCCCAAATTATAAACTATTTTTATTATAAAGTACTGATTATTTTAAATGGTTCATCACTTCTTCTCATATATAGAACAACGGTTAAATATGTCTCTTTAATCCACTTTTGTCTATATCTTTTTACGCAATTACGAGACATCTCGATAAAAATCAGTGAAGGAATCCTAAATCTTAAAATATCATGAGAGAAAGGTAAACAATATTTTTCTTCAACTATTTCTGATATATAACATATTTTGATAAATAATATATTTACAGGAATAATTTATTTACAAAAACATGTTTATTTAAGTTTTTTACAGGAATATTTTATTTACAAAAACATGTTTATTCAATTTTTTTAACCAAAAAAACATATTTATTTTAGTACATTAATTATTTGGATTAATTTTATAAATACCCCTGGAATATGTATCATATTTTATTTTACCCCCTGAAATATTAAAACCGTTTATTATGCCCCCTTAAACTATATAAAATTATTCAATTTGCCCATTATGTCCCATTTTACTTATTTATTTAACAGAATGATGATGTGGCATAATTTAAAGATTAAACCAATATATTTTACAATATAAATCTTTATTACGAGACAAATATTAATTCCTAATTAGAAAAAGAAAAAAACAAAAAGCAAATCAAAGTTTCCAACTCCACACACACTCTCTCTATTTGCCTCTCTCTTCTCCCTTCCCTCCCCCTCCCACCCGAAACCATCACCACAACTGCTTTATCCGATCAATTCTCCTCCATTAGTCTCTTCCTTTCGCCTCCAGGCTGAGGAAATTACAATTAAGAAGCTAACTACAAAGGGTTAGGAAGGAGATTTATAGTATAGGGAGAACGAGAGATAAAAAATATTACTTATATGAAAGTTACGTGTTTTCTTTTATTAAAAATTCTTTTTTTTATAATAAAAATTTATATTTTAAAACATATTTGTATAATTTTTAATTATATGCCACGTCAATATTTCATTAAATAAATAAACGGAAGTAGATGAAATGGGCAAATTGAATGATTTTATATAGTTTAGTGGGTATAATGAACTGTTTTAATAATTAAGGGGGTAAAATAAAATAGGAAATATAGTCCAGGGTATTCATAAAATTAATCATAATTATTTACTTATGTTATTTACCTAAATCATGTTGAAATATCGTAAATTTTTTTAAACAAGTAACCTATTTTTTAAAAAGGAAAATGGTCTACTTGTCGTTTCTGAATTTTTTAAAAACTATTTCTGAAAAAAAAAAAAAAAAATTCCCACTAATTTTTTTTCCCTGAAATATTAATAATAAAAATAAAATCCGTAATTCCCACTTGCCACTCCCGGGTTGGGTTTGCCACTGAACTGAACCCGCGCGTTATAGAAAGAAAGAGCCGGCAAAAACTTGCGTGCCCGTTTCTGTGCGACGCATTTTCAATTTTCAAATTTCCAGTTTTTCCAAACCACTGTCTTCCTCTACCACCAAGAGAGAGAGAGAGAGAGAGAGAGTGAGAGAGAGAAAGCAGAATGCTCCACGAGGTTCTCCTAGCCCTCCTGGGCTACACCGGCGATCTCATCATCGACGATAGAGACCACCGCTCTTCCCTCGGCCTCCGCCTCTCTCCCGTCTCTGACGACCCCCCCTCTTTCAAGGTCGCTCCCGACATCTCCTTCCTCCACCCCAGCGAAAGGTTTTCTTCTGACATTTCCACACTCGGAAATGGAGGCAAATCCGCTTCAATTTTGCTTACTCTTGCTGGTCCTCTGATTCTGCTATTCGTTGCTGTGAACAAATGCAGGGATCTGATCGAGCGGATCGTCTCGCTAGGGTTTTACTACCGAGAGCTCGACCGGTTCGCGACCAAGTCTCGGAATTTGAGTTGGATTAGGTCTGCCGACGCGAGTCCTTTTGCGACGATTTCCGAGTCGTCCGACGGAAAAACCGGGGTTAAAAGGCAGAGTGTCTACCGTAGAGCCATTGCTAATGGTATCGTTGAGATTCTGTCTGTGTATAGGTCAGCTGTTCTCCACATTGAGCAGAAATTGTTGTCCGAAACTGTCCCCATTTTGGCCACTCTTACTCAGGGTCTCAATAAGGTTCGCTTCCGAGATATTGCATTTTTTTTTTTTCAATATTTGTTTTGTGTGAATCTTTTTAATTTGGGTTAATTCTACTTTTGGGTGTAGTTTTTTGTTCTTTTACCGCCTCTGTATGAGCTTGTTCTAGAGATTGAGCGCGATGACATTCGTGGTGGTCAACTTCTTAATCTTTTGCACAAACGATGCCATTGTGGAGTACCCGAATTGCAGACGTGCATTCAAAGGTGTGTAAAGTATATGTCTTTTCATCTTTCGATTAATGTACATGGCGGAGGCAAGTTTTACAATTTGTTCTTGCTCATTGTTTTCTCAAGACAAATTGAATGGGTAAACCTAAAATGTAGTCTGGTGTTTTTAATGGAAATGCGCAACTGCATGATTAGTGGCATGTAGAGTAATTTCTAGCCCAGAATATGTTTCACTGGGCTTGGCATTAGTTTTTATATGAGACTAAAACTCTGCAACTTAATTGAACTGGATAAGTGCTCCTTATCTTTTGAGCTTCTGGTAATCAAGTGTGAATCAAATGAACCTCCTCTTATGGATGGGCCTATACCTGATTTCTGAAAGTGGGAACCTCTGTTGTTTTCCCACCTTCTGAAATGGACGTTGGAGAGAGCAAAAAAGGAGCCGTGGGATTGTTTGCTTTGAGAGATTATCTGTATTTTGTACTGCATTTGGTTGGTTATTCAATGAAAGAAAAAAATCCCATACTGTTTATGTTACTTTCTCTTCACTTGTCTGTGTTTGAAGCGTAGGCTTCTTTGGCATGGACATCAGGTTATGTATAACCAGCTTGCTTCATGGATGGTTTACGGGACTCTTCAAGACCAGTATGGAGAATTTTTCATTAGGAGGTATGCCAAAAGAAATTCATTTCTTATGTGTGGTATGAATTTCATGGTCAATTTTGTGCCTTTGGTTGAATCTAGTTTATGTTGTTCAAGCTTTTCTTACAAGAAACTTTGTAGCGTGGATGATTGGATATCTGTATTAGGGATGGGGTGCTTATTCTTGAAGTACATTGGATAACAGATTAATTTAATTAGTCAAATTTACTGCAATAATATGAAACTAGTGTTATATGTTCAGGTTATAATTTCTTATAATTTCCTAAAATTCATGTTTGTTAGAACTTCTGTGATTCCCAGTTTTATGTCATTTCGTTTTCTTATGCTTCTGATTTTCTGCCTTAAATGACATGAGATTTTTTATGGATGTATCAAACATTCAGGCAGGAAGACAGGGATGTAGAGCATGGGTCTTCTCCTACAGTTATATCAGAAAAGTTGGCACGCTTATCTACTGACGATACATCTTTAACAGATTGGCACTTGGGTTTCCATATTTTTTTGGTATCTTGGCTGTGTCTTTTGCTCTGCCCAGTTGTTTCATACCCATAATTTCGACCCTCACTACATTTATCTCGTCATTCGTGGGCAAAGATTGACATCTTATATTGGCTGTGAGACGAAAATTATATTGTTGTTGTTTCTCACCAATGCTCTCAAAAAAATCGGAGTATAAGTTACTGTATCATGTTCGCTTTCTTTCTTTTCTTTCTTTCTTCTTGCTTCTCCTCCCTTTTTCTTTTTGGTGAAACTTTGCTGTCACTTTTTTAATGGATGCCTAGTGTGAGAGCTGTATAAGGATATCTACCACTCTAATTATGCAGGAGCACTGTTCTAAAATACCAAGATTCATATATTAGTGTAATAAGAGGTATTCTCCATGTTAGATACGTATACTCCCTGACAGAGAAAGCATGCTATAAGTACCATGTGGTGTTTATACGTTTGAGATAGAACTTGAGAAGTGCTATTCTTCATATTGTTTACATGCTGTCAACATGACATTGGGATGGATTTCTATTTCTTGAAAGACTTGAAGGATCCAAAATGACATTTTGTGCGGTAAAATTTTCTTTCAATCTTTTGTATGGAATCTGACTTGTTATTCAAAAATTTTTTTTCTTCCCTCGTTTTTGTAGGATATGCTGCCAGAATATATCCATATGCGTGTTGCAGAATCAATTTTATTTGCCGGTAAAGCCATAAGGGTTCTTCGCAATCCAAGCCATGTATTTCAGTTTCAGGATGTTGCATACTATCAGCAGATGCCAAAAGGCTCTCAGAAATTTCAAGGGTTCATGGGACGTGTTACTTTCCAGAAGGAGAGTCTTGTTGATAAACAAAATACTGGAGAAGAATTGCTTCCCCAGTCTGAGGCCGATAAGATTGAAGCTATGCTTCTAGACCTAAAGGTTTCTTTTCATTACTTTATATCATGATTAAACACTTTGCATACATTCCCCTTTTTGATATTCAGCTGTACAAAGTGATAGTTGGAATGACCACTGTGCTGAAAATTTTCAGGAACTTAAAAGATATAGTTATCTATAGTATCTTGACACCTTTGCATTTATCTCATGATGCAAGAAATACTGTATTGTCCCTCTAAAGTTCTAAAGTGAATATTGATGATGAATATCTCATTTTGCAGGAATCATCAGAATTTCACAAAAGATCGTTTGAATATGCTGTTGACTCTATTCGTGCTATTGCAGCCAGTCACCTTTGGCAGGTGCTGATTGTGAAGTACTTGGTTCTGTGATGGTAGTGAGCAAAAATTCTGAAATCTGATATATTATTCATTTCATTTTTGCAGCTTGTGGTTGTACGAGCTGATTTGAATGGCCATCTGAAAGCCCTAAAAGACTATTTTCTTTTGGCAAAAGGAGATTTTTTCCAGGTGAAGAGTGGACATCTATAGACTGCTATCATTTTTTGTTTTATCAAGTTGAAGCTTCTTGTGGGCACTTTTCAGTGACTACTATCCCTACCGTTGTTGTAGCTTTCGTAGTATCTTTGGTTACTAGGTTTATGTTCCGCAGCTCATTATGCAGAGAAATACCAGCTAATACTGCCATGTGTCCTTGTGTAAATGTAATAGCATGCACGTGCATCTTTTTTTGGACAAAAAAGATTTTTTTTTTTTTTTTTCACTTTGTAGTTGGTACTGCCATAATCTTTATCTTTGTCAGTGTGGAGTGTCTTCAGAAACTCATTGAATATTTTTCTCCTAATTGTCATTTGTTAAATACATTCTCTCTCTCTAACAATAAGGGGTTTGGAAATGGGTACAGCAGGGGGAATATGCTATTTTTGAAGTTATCCTTTCTTGAGATATGCAAGACGTACCAATTGAGTGATATGTCTTTGGAGTTTTCATGTGGGTTTTTCACGGAGATGGTTTTTTTTTTTTTCCTTTCTATTAAGTAACATATATTTGTAGTTGGTACTGCCATAATCTATATCTTTGTTCAGTGTGGAGTTAAAAAGGGTCTTCAGAAACTCATTGAATATTTTGCTCCTAATTGTTATTTGTTAAATACATTCTCTCTCTCTAACAATAAAGGGTTTGGAAATGGGTATAGCAGGAATTGGGAATGTGCTATTTCTGAAGTTATCCTTTCTTGAGATATGGAAGGCTTACCAATTGTAGTGATATGTCTTTGGAGTTTTAATCTGGGTTTTCCACGAAGATGGTTTTTTTTTTTTTTTTTTTTTTTCAATTAATTGATTTTATTCTATTAAGTAACATGACATGTTTTCCATAATAGTGTTTTCTTGAGGAGAGTCGCCAGTTGATGCGTTTGCCTCCTCGCCAGTCAACTGCTGAAGCTGACCTTATGGTCCCTTTTCAGCTGGTAAGATTGAATGAAGAAATTTCTAACCAATATTTTAAGCTGAAGTAATTTTTTGTTCGGCTGGCTGGTTTCGTGAACTGAACATTAGTTGTTGGAAACTAATTCATTGCCTAACTGTTATGTAGGCGGCAATAAAGACTATTGGTGAGGAAGACAAATACTTCTCCAGAGTTTCCTTGCGGTTAGAGCCCTTCTTTGGTTCTCCAACTGTCTTATTTCGTTAAAGCAACTCTAGAATTTGTGTAACTTCGTCCTAAGGATTAACAAAGAATGTGATGTATACTTAACTATATTTTTTTACCTTCTAGGATGCCTTCCTTTGGAATGACTGTTAAATCCTCCCAAAGAGATTTACTGAAGGATGGTAAATCAGGTGCTACTTCAGAAACAGCCATTGATGGCTGGGATGGGATTGCTCTTGAGTACACTGTTGATTGGCCATTACAATTGTTCTTCACCCAAGAAGTACTCTCCAAGTAAGATCTCATAACAACTGGTGGCTGCATTGATCTCTGTGTTCAGAATTTTTATCTACTGTGTTGGAACATACCCTCATGAATTTCATCACCCTCTTGATTTTTAAAGAGGGATGCGGGCTTTTGAAACAAGGATACAGCTTCTGATGATTTGATTATTTCTACGTATATCTTTTCACTCATATGCATGCCCACTACAATCCTGCTTCAGGTATAGTAGGGTCTTCCAATATTTACTGCGGCTTAAGCGAACGCAAATGGAATTGGAGAAATCATGGGCCTCTGTAATGCACCAAGATCACACAGATTTTGCAAAATGCCGCAATGACCGCGTAAATGGTTCAGTGTCTCAACAACGACGGCAACGATTCAGACCAATGTGGCGCATCAGAGAGCATATGGCATTCTTGATTAGAAATCTTCAGTTCTATATACAGGTCATACTCATAATTTATATCATATTACTCTCTTATATGTTTACTGCATCTCGAGATTAGCGCTTTATGAAACGAAAAGAAAAAGGGCACGTATTCAATGGGTAGAAAATATGATACCGTGCTGTTACTTAGACCTATAGTAGTTGTGCACATCTTGACTGTCTAATATTCCATTTGGCATTAAAATTTTTGTTTCTGTCTTAATTGTATGTCATAGAATTCAGTGGACTGCTCTTTAAGCTCGCATTCAAGATTCTCATTATTTTTTGAAGTTTTTGTTTGTCTTAGGTGGATGTGATAGAATCTCAGTGGAACGTGCTTCAAGCTCACATTCAAGATTCTCATGATTTTACTGAACTTGTGGGATTCCATCAAGAGTAAGTCAAGCATACGGTTTCTGATTGCATTTAATTCTATGTTGTTGTATTCCTTTTTTAAGTGGTATTTGTCGTGCCTTTTTTTGGGTCCTGTTAGAATCGGTTTGGTTGTTTTATCAAAGATGCAAAGAAATAGTAGAAAATTTGATATGGCCAAAAATGTTATTATATGATTAAGACCGATAAAAACTGGAAGAAAATTGATTAGGAGGAAAAGCCACTTTAGACCACTTAATTAATTAATTTATTTACTTCTTATCCTCATTGTTCCGCATTTCAAAATCTGTTCTGGGATATGATCGACTAAATATTAGGGTTTTGGATGCTTAGAGAAAAATGATTTAATAGATTTACCAAGGGTGGAAAATTGTTCAAAGTAAGATGAAGTTTATGAGATACATTGTCCAATTCAGGAAAACATTTACACTGTCTGATACTTATCTGTTTTTGCTTCAATAATATGTTCAAATGGATGCCAATACTTTATTCAATTTCTATATTGCTCATGTTCTACGAGGTTGTTGCTGTGCCTGGAACTGACCATCTCTTGAGATATTTTTTACAGGTATTTGTCAGCTTTAATTTCGCAGTCTTTCTTGGACATTGGATCTTTATCAAGAATACTCGACAGTATAATGAAACTTTGTCTTCAATTCTGCTGGAGCGTTGAAAACCAAGAAAGCGGTGAAAATACATCTGAACTAGAACATATAACGGAGGTACGTCAGGCTATTATGTTCTCGAGTAGGGTTTTCATCTTCTTTTGATTTCTCACCTGGCAAGTTTCCTCAAAACAAAGACATAGCCAGGTTAATTTCATGATGTTTTGAGCCAATTTGAATGGTTTTTCTGTCTCCTTGGTTCAGGAATTCAACAAGAAGTCGAACTCGTTATACACTATACTGCGCAGTAGCAGGCTTATTGGGAGTCAGCGAGCCCCATATCTGCGGCGTTTCCTTATGCGTTTGAATTTCAATTTTTTCTTCGAGGTAATACAACGAAAAGGGAGTTTATCTAACATTCAAGTTTTAGCTTTAGCCCCAAGCTTTTCTAACATCTTATGTCTCCCCTCTTCACCAGGCAACTGCAAGAGGTGCCATGAATGTAGTCAGACCTCGTCCAGGACATTCAGTTTTGGATCAAGAGTAAACATTATTTCGCAAGTTTCAACGTGCCTTCCTGAATTTACAACGGTATACATCAGTGGTGAGTGAGTTCAATTACGTCAATTCACGAGTGCCCGGTTAATGCTCTGGCATTTAAAAATGATTTTCAAGCTGTCCAGACTGTTGGGGGTGCTCTTAGTATCTTGCTTGAGGGTGCATGTAGATAATTAGCGCAATGTTCTTCTGATCATCCTGATTTTGGTGGGGGCTCATGAGGGTGTTCTTGACTGGCAGAGATTCTGCTTGTCAATCCTGTGGTAAACTATCCCAGGGAAGCTGGGTTGCTTCTTTGGTTGGTGGTTTGAGTCTATGCATCCTAGCCCGAGCCTAAAGTTTCGACTGTGCCTTTTCCATTCTTTAGTTTGGAGAGATTGCGGGTCGATTATCAATTCCACTCCTGTGGCTTCTGGTGGTGACCGCGATGCTTTTTCCATTCTATATTTTGGAGAGATTGCCGATTCTCAATTGCCAGGGTCACTCGGCCCCTGTTGAGTCTTGAAAAATGGGGAAAAAAGTTGGAAAAAGTTTGCAATTCGCATTGGCTTGTGGTGTTGTAATAGATCATGAGACGCTTTTTTTATTTTTATTTTAATTTTTTTTATAAATTTTCTGTTGGGTGTACAAATTGAAAAGAAAAATCATTTGGTGCTGCATATTCATCTTAAAGACCGACTTTTTATATAAAAAAAAATTTAATTTGTAAGTGCCTAATGAAATATGAATTATGAATGATGTACGGGATGTGAGATTGAAGATCATCCGTCACAATTATTCCCTACCTTTCCTCTCTCTCTCTCTCTTTAAACGGGGAAAACTTAAACTCATTGAAGTGCCTGCTACATATGTGAGCTTTTACCCTAGACCTCCTATTTGACACTATAGATAGGAATTGTTTTTTGATTGTATCTATGTTAAAATTTGTAATGCGTGACAATAACCATTCCAGTTATAGATAAGAGTAATGAAAAATTAATTCAACAATTAGAACAATAGGTTTTATCCATAATCTTAAATAAGAAGTCCTATTATAAAAACATCTAATTTCATATCATAGACGAGACCTTTTGGTTTTTTCCTTGTTTCTCTAGGGCATTTAATAAGAGACTTGGATGTGTACACAAAATACAACAACTCAACTACCGAGTCCATGTCCTAAAGAAAGAACGAAAAAACCCAAAAGAAAAGAAAAGAAACTACCGAGTCAAGACTCGAGGGTCATCTTGGCAAGAGTCGGTGGACGAGGCACGTGTTACACGTTGGTACAGAAGTTGGTATTCGTAGATTTTTTTTTTTTTTTTTTTTTTTCTGGTCTTAAGAGCAAAAAAGTTGGTAGCTCATTTTGGTGGGGGTAGGTTGGTTGGGTGTTTTAGAAGGGGAAAAAGGGTTGGCAAAATGTTGAAGCACGTTCAGCCTGTGTCTGCCACGTAAAGACAATGCAAACTACTCAACTCTCATCTACCACGACGAGCCAGTCAACATCTAGCAATAATTCTTCTCTTATTAGCCTTCAATAAACGATTGAACAAATTAAATTTTTGTATACTATCCGGCCGCCATTTTTGGCCCTTTTGACTGGCAATTACATTTAGGGCTAAAAGGAGCCATCACCCCTCTCTATCTCCCTCTCTCTCTTTCAAAAATAGCTCTAGAAAATGTTATGTGACTTGCCCATTTTGCCCAATCAAGGTTAATTTTCCCATGAACATTATTATTATTATTATTATTATTTGGATACTTCGGTGTGAGTGTGTGTGTGTGTGTGTTTTTTTTTTTAAACATTGTTTTGAAAAAAAAAAAAAGACAATAAGGAAACAGAGATGTCAATGAAAGAATGTTAACATCTGATGCAAAGATGCTTATTTCAATTTAAAGCTCCTCAAAACCTTCTTCATCCCCGTCTTCCTCGACTCTTTGAAACTCTCTTCTCCATGTTTCCATCTATCAAGGATGCAAATACTTTAGAAATCTCGAGCCAAAAAAGATTGCGTTTGCCAGCTTACTAAACAAAAGCATGTCATGGCATAAATTAATTTCTAGCTCCCCGAGCTTGTAATGGCTAACAACGGTCAAAACAAATGAAGGCACGGAAACAAAAGAAAATGAAGAATGAACACTCTTTTAATGAGCCTTGAAACGACATGAAATCTATCAAAGAAGTTCACACCAGCAATCATCTTACCTGATCGTCGGAAAAACGCAACTGTTCTGCAACAAACAATATATTGTTGTAATTTTCTGGTGTTAAAGACTTCCCGAAACTCCTTGCAACTTCCTTATGGCTAATCATGTTCACACGGAAGCCATTGTTCAGGAACACTTTTTCCATCCATTCCTTTTTACTGCACTGCAAGAGAGACAATAACTCAAGGGGTATCTTTCTTGACAAAGAAAAAAAAAAAACAAAACAAAAAAAAAGATATTTAAACTCCAGTTTGGAAATTAGAGAGGTAACCGTTATCCCCATGTCAGTTTCTGCCAACCAAGCAGGGAATTCACCTAGGAAAAAACATCCATTGGTGGCCAAACCACTTACAAGGAACAAAATCTCTTCAAGACTAGACAATGTCACCACAGGCAGTCCCTACAGTTATAAACTCAAGTGAATTCCTAAACCCCGTTTTTCTAAAGAGAATAAAGCATGGCTATTGACAGAAACTGAAAATAAACCTGTATGGCCCATATGCTAGGCAGATTACCGTTGAAGCCTTTAGCACGCAGGCTTTGCTGGACGTTAGACGATTCTGATGGAACATGGTGGAACAAGCAGCCTTTTGGAATTTTAGCCCCAACTCCTAGTAATGCATTTTAGGAGATGAAATCCATCAAAATGAAAAAAAACAATAAAATAAATAAAATAGTGTCGTCGTTGCTGATGTAGATATTCAAGATGTGCAAAAACAACTGGATGATAATATAAAGTGTCATGTCAACAAAATTACGAGTACTTAAAATTCAATACTCATCAGTATTCACTAGATTATCAGCAACAGCTCATTGAATATGAGCGCATATAGACGGGTTAAAGGGCAAGATCATTAAAAAAATTATCCGAAAGTTCTGAAATGTCCCAATGTCAGCAATATAGTATGTTTTTGGAATTGTCGAAGAATGTGCACCTTCAAGCTTTTCAGCTGCGGTTTTGAATATCCTATCCGGGGAGACATCATATATAATGGTTGAGATTGGCCAACTAAGCCGATAAGGCCGAGTGTCCATGCCGTCCATTAGCAAAACAACCTGCAAACTCAAGAAGGGCACAGTTGAACTTCAAAGATATTAAAAAAAAAAAAAAAAAAAAACTGCTCATTCTTGATCTCCAGGTGCTAGCAAAACATCACCTGCTTTAGCCCATCAATTTGGTTCACTGTGTCAAGCAATTTGTCATCAATGAACTTAGTTGCAAGGAAATAGTGGAGTGAGCATTGCTTCGTATCCACATCAATCTGAGGAGGAACAAAACAACCTGCATACGGATCGAGGAAAAGCGGCTCTGCAGGCAATAATAAACACACTTAAATCATGCTTAATGTCAAATCACAACGATAATTAAGGTTTAAATCGTTTATCTTACTCCAACATTATTTCTACTCGGTTTTGTTTACGTCGACCGTACAGAGTAACAAAATTGTAAAGTTAACTGTTCGATGAAATGCCTGAGCGAGGGAAAAAAAAAAAAAGTTGCCATCAATGGAACCAGAGAGGAAAATGGGTTTGCCTGGTCGAAAGGTCTCCTGCAAACGAAGAGAAGCGGCGGCAATGGCTGCTTGGAGTAATGGGTCGTTTTCGTCATCGATTTTTGCTCTCAAGCAGAAAGTTTTAGCTCTCTTTGAAGAAGCGTCGTAGTTAATCGATCGGCTGAAGATAACAGTGGGTGGAGTATGAGAAAAACCCGCAAAACATTCCATGCACTTTGAGTTTGCAGATTAATCTCCACTCCAGGGACGATAACGTTTTAGAGAGAGAGGGAGGCGAGTTGTTGTAATTGTCGTGCGATCTAGCAGGCTGCGTTTCGTGGTGTGTGGCCAAAACGACAGTTCGTTTCACCTGGGACTAGCAGCAATGTGCAGTCCTCTCCTCACCAACTAATATCAGCCTCAAATTAAAAATAAAATTAAAAAACAAAAACAAAACTCACCAACCACAGAAAAATTACAAAAATATTTAAATCCTTTGAGGGACCAAGTTGTGCAAAACATGACATGCGAAATTCCAAAATTGTCTATATAAATTAAGACGTACCATTTTGATAAGAGGGGTAAGCACTTAAGCCAATTGAGCGCAATGTTCGTGGAGGGGAAAAAAAGATGGACTCAACATTAGTTGAAAAAGTTTGTTCGTTTGTTTGTTTTGTTTTTTTAACTGGAATGACCTGATGGTACAAAAAAAAAAACTTAATCTTAATTATAGATTGATTTTATTAATAAATTCTAATAAAGCACATAAAGGGGTGAAACGTGTATCGGATTTCAACAACGGAAAATCAAAAAGGCACATCAATTATTGAGCACATATATGACTCTTTTAACATTACCACTACAATCGATGAAAAAATCTAATCGATTGAGACCGAGAGATCTATAGTAAAAAAATCACCATCAACATCGCATAGAAAATAACTCTAGTGGACTAGATATATATCTAATACGAAATGTGGGGAAATTACCTCCGTTATTACAAAATAAAAACAAAAAAAAATAACGAAGAAATGCAACATCTATATGATAGAAACATCATCGTCTTTATTTCAAATAAACAACTATCACAATTAGGAGAAAACATCCCAACTCCGTAGATAATAGCTCCGGTGACAAGCCAAATTATATGATCAAAGAAATCAAAATGCGTCCCCTCCAACCACGAAGTCATCTCGTCATCGAAACCATTACTATAGAGTCAAAAAGCATCTTCTCTAAGGTTGGGAGTTTGATGATCAACTAAAAGGTGGAGCTGAATTCTAACCCCAAAAGAGAAATATGAACGGTATACCAGTAACAGAAAAAACTGCAAAGTGTTGAAAACAAAGTAGCATGGCTATATACTTATATGCATATGTGTGTGAATAAACATGCCAAGTGTTGAAAAGAAAAACCTGGGCCACTATTTGGTGGTAATTCATCATTTATTAAAATAAAATAACAAACACATTATTGAGGCAAAAAAAAAAAAAGATTTTAAGTTTTTCGAAGATGAATTTTTCAAAATTTTATTATTTTTTCAAATTTTATCACAAAATTCTTATAGTTTTTTCCACTTTCTTTTTTCAATTAGACCTCTATCTAATTCTGAAAGAGTAAGAAAATTGAAAAGGAAAGATTGCTTAAAAAATATTTAAAGAGAGAAAGAAAACCAAAACCAAAGCCTTGAGAGTATGAAATATACGACCCTACCTTGGATCTCAAAATGACCCATTGAATAGAATGAAATGAAAAATCAATGTTTTTTCTACCAAAAAAAAACAAAAAATAAAATTAAAAAAAAAGGGGGAAAAAAATTACAACTTGGAAAGTTAGTGGAAGTGGTAGGTGAAGAAGCCAAGCCTTAAACAACAACGGCTGAGACAAACAAAACATAACATAACAATAACATTAGGGCCTTAAAATACACTTCACGTTAAAGCCAGAACACATACCAGAATCAAGATAGACTTTGAGCCAAACCAGTCATACAAAAGCCTCCCCAACGAACTCCACAGAGCTTATCTTCATTTGAGATTCTCCTTCTCCTTCTCCTTCTTCACCAAACATGGATTCTGATTCCAATCCCAATCCCAAAATGGAGAAGAACCCAGAAACCCAATCCTCAGACGACCAAAACAACAACAACTCCTCTCTCTCTCTTGTTCCCATCGCCTCTCTCTCACTTTCTCTCTCACCATCCTGCCGACCCACTTCTTCCAAAACTCCAAACTCTCCACCTTGTTTTCTCAGCCCTCGAACAAGGTCAGACTCGTCCCCACCCAAGCCTCTTCTCTCACCAACCTCTCTCTCTCCTCTTCCAATCCCTCTCTCTCTCCTCCCCCTCCCAAGCTCTCCTTCAAGTCCACCATCTCCGCCAACCCCCTCCACAACCCTCTCTCCCTCGGCCCCCGCCGCCCCATGGAGCCCTCAGGCGCCGCCGCGGCCCGGCGGGCCTCCATCCTCTGGTTCCGCAACGACCTCCGGGTCCACGACAACGAGTGCCTGAACGCAGCCCACAACGAGTCCATGTCGGTCCTCCCCGTCTACTGCTTCGATCCGCGCGACTACGGCAAGTCCTCTTCTGGCTTCGACAAGACCGGGCCGTACCGGGCCACGTTCCTGATCGAGTCCGTCGCCGACCTGCGGCGGAGCCTCCAGGCCAGGGGCTCCGATCTGGTCGTCAGGGTCGGGAAGCCGGAGACGGTGCTGGTGGAGCTGGCGAAGGATATAGGCGCCGACGCGGTGTACGCCCACCGGGAGGTGTCGCACGACGAGGCCAGGGCGGAGGAGAGGATCGAGGCGGCGATGAAGGAGGAGAATGTGGAGGTCAAGTACTTCTGGGGGAGTACTTTGTACCACATTGAGGATTTGCCGTTTGGTTTGGAGGACATGCCTTCCAACTATGGCGGATTCAGAGAGAGAGTTAAGGGATTGGAGGTGAGGAAGACGATTGAGGCTTTGGAGCAGATGAAGGGTTTGCCCTCCCGTGGCGATGTCGAGATTGGGGACATTCCTTCCTTGGCCGATCTGGGTATCAATCCCTCTGCAACAATGTCTCAAGTAAGATTTCCTTTTTTTTTTTTGTTTCCCTCCATTATTTTCTTTGAAGTTTTGTTCTTGGCAATGTTGTTTGGTCTGGATATGTGAATTTCAGCAATAACTTTAGTTTGCAGTTTGATATGGAAACCTGTTGGATAGAAACTCGTGAACTTTGTAGTCAAAATTCAAACTTGGGATTTGGAGGAAATGCTTGGGTATAGAGCTCTTTGCAAATGGTGTTATACTACTGATGTTGTGGAAGCGTACGTTAGAAAAATAAAACAGGGGATAGATCAGTTAAAACTGCTTCAAAATCCATTGATTCACAGAATACCGGAAATTGGCATCAAAATTTGTTGATTCACCACGGATACCACTGCATCAACTATGGTTCCATTTTTCTTATGCTTTAAAGAGATTATATTGGCAATAGGGTCACAAATCATTTATTTATGGGCTCTGGTTAGATCAATAAGGGAAGGAAAGGTATTGTGTATGTAACGAGGCAATATGTTAGTTTTCTTGAATCTTGTGTTCCTGGCCTCTTTGTGGTACTTTGTCGATTCTAACTAACCGTGGACTTTACTTTGAATGGTTTATCACACAAAGTGCAGCCATTCAATGGCTATTTCATGAAGAGTCTTCTGTTTAGTTTCTTGTTTCCTCTTTGAGGTGATCATATTGTAATCTTTTGTCCCTTTAGGATGGGAAGCCAGCAGCTAATGCTTCGATGGTTGGGGGAGAAACGGAAGCTTTGGAAAGGCTTAAAAAGTTTGCAGCCGAGTGCCAAGCACAGCCGCACAAGCGGGGCAAGGATGGCAGCCATGATAGCATATATGGTGCAAACTTTTCCTGCAAAATTTCCCCGTGGCTGGCTATGGGGTGCCTCTCTCCCCGCTCAATGTTCGATGAGCTAAAGAAAACCGCCACCAGGTTTGACTCAAGTTCCTTTCTTTTCAATGTCAATTGAGTTCCATTCTGACAACTTTGTAAGATATGTTCCGACATGAAATTGAAACGGCGTGATTTGCAGGACGATTTCGGCTTCATCAGATAAGGACGGTGGCAGTGGAATGAACTGGTTGTTGTTCGAGTTATTGTGGCGTGATTTCTTCAGGTAGATGAGGAACTTAATATCCCTTGTTTTGTTTCACATCTTATTTACGACTTTCTCTGATTTACACTTTAGATTGAAATTCACTAGTTCTCTTGTATTAGGAAGTCTTTTGTCTTGCTAAGGTCACTAATGTCCGTCTTGCTTGTTAATTGCAGATTCATTACCAAGAAATACAGTTCAGTGAAGAAACAGGTCGACAATGCTCCGGCAACAGCTTGTACCGGTGCTCTTGCTTAAGAGAACATTTGTTGGATGTGGGAAAGAGAATTGTTTTTGGTTAATGGTTTCCTTTATTTCTTTTATTAAGTTTTGCCCCCACGAGATTTAGTTGTTAGATGGAGTAGGATTGCCTATTGTATTTGTTGTCCATTGTTTAACTTTCTGTTCTGGCTGCCAAATAAAGTGGTCAAAATTTGGAAACTCAGCTGTTCTAGAGATGGTCCCTTTTTTTTTTTTTTTTTTTCTCTTCAAGCCCATCAGCCTCAAAAATTTTGATTTGTCTGTCATTCTTGCTTTCTTTTTTGGTCAGCTACGGGTCAAAGAAATTCGAGTCGGATCCTCTTGTAGAAAATAATAGAGTAGCAGCTCAAATTGTGCAGTGCATGTATACACTCAGAAATAAAAGAATCAATATTTATACAGCCTCAATAACTTACTCATTATAAATAATATATATAACGAGTAGTAGAGGTTTGGAATTGCTAACGTTAAATAAAATAAAACTCAAAGAAGGTGAAATGAAAAAAGAATTAAGTACAAATCGCGTAAGAGAACAAAAGGAGAGAAATTTCTCATATGATGCCAGAAACCCTGAGGGAAGAGAGCACAACAAAAATAATCCACAGTAACATGAAGTACACGCAGGTAATCCAAGCCCAGAGCTTTGGCCCTCCCAGTTCTGCACCCAATGTTAGACGCCTATACACCAGAACACCAATACAACCCACCGAGGTAGAGAAAAACACGAGCAAAGAGAAGCTGAGCCCCTCCGCATTCTCGATTCTCAGCGGCTCTCTGTATACGAAGAAGTTGTATGCCGTGTTGATCAGCCATGGGACTCCTATGCCAACATAAATGTTCACCGAATTGCTGCAGCATGGTAAAAAGAAAAGGTTAATAACCCGCTTGGTTCGTGTATTTTATAACAATTCAAACCTTTTAATTTCGGTGTTCTCTTATAAAAATTTGAATTTCTGTTAAAATATATAAACCAAATGGTTAGGAATTGAGTTTGCTCGTTGATAATTAGCTCAGCAAGTTTACAGAAACAACCTTGAAGTTTCTAATTCTGTTTCTGTTTTTTGTTTCACGTATGCCAAGTATTTATGCACAGTTGGTAGAACACCAGTGTTCATAAACCGAGGAAATTTATAAGTAGAAGGTCAAATGAGTAAACCTGCAAGTGATGTTTGCGATAGCCGAGTCTGCCGTAATCTGACGCTCAGCAGCAATCTTGCTTGCAACTAAATCTGGCCACGAAGTTCCACTTGCTAATGCGGTAAATGCTATGACATAAGGATTTATTCCTGCCAAGAGAGAGAATAGAACTTGTAGATGTAAATACAGGGGCAGGAGATCAACTGCATTGACGGAGCTTGAAACATTATGCTGACACAAATACCTGTTACACAGCTTATTAGATCTGTGATTTTTGTCACTATGTAAGCAATACCGCTGATGAAAATCAGAGAAGAAATGAAGGCAACCCAACCATGAGCAATAGTATATGGCGGCACAAAGGCAAACAGAAGTCTCCATGGAGCCAGAAGTAACTCCCAGGAAACTCTTGCGAGTCGCAAGCAGGTACTATTCATCTTCCTTGATTCCGCACTTTCCAACTGCGGAAGGAGAAATCAGAAATTGCATTATTCAAGAGGAATAAATTTCTTCCATGCCAGCAGAAGAGAGGAAAAAAATCTGATAGTAACCATTCAAAGTGTAAACATACAACAAAAAGATAGAAAACAAATGAGTTGGAAACACGAGGCAACATTTAGGGATCAAGAAGCAACATCCTAATTTAATCTAGTTCACAATGAAACATGTTAAATTAGAAATTTTAAAAAGAGCAAATACATAAATGAAACACCATGAATGGATCCACAAATTGCTGCTTCCAAAGT
The DNA here is from genome assembly GCA_025413025.1 of Ficus hispida. Taxonomy (NCBI): domain Eukaryota; kingdom Viridiplantae; phylum Streptophyta; class Magnoliopsida; order Rosales; family Moraceae; genus Ficus; species Ficus hispida. The sequence goes on along the minus strand of CM046370.1, from coordinate 8,618,594 downwards.
GTAAGTACATCAGAATCTTCCGAAGCTGTTTCCTCTTGAAAAACTTTGTTCGAGGGTTCAGCATCATCATCAGTCCCAGGCACCTTTTGATACACTGGACCTGCAACTCAAAACATTCAGATTGAGAAATTGTGCATTTCAATTCAAGTCTGAACATCGATATATCATCAAGCATAACATAAATATACATGTACTTGATTCAACAGGGTCGAATTCCTCTCTCTCTCTCTCTCTCTCTTTTTATTTTGGCATGCTAAAATTAGCCTAATCAGAAATGTGAACCAAACCCATGTCACTATCATCTGGCCTAATAAGCCTAATCTCTCTGAATTGCTCCCAAAATAATAGAACAAATCATTAGCCTCCTTGAGATCAAAGTCAGAGCACATTTACCCAAGAGATGGGAATTGGGATAGACTGATTCTTGTAATTCACCAGAGGGACACTTTTCATAATTACAATAGGACCAATGTAAACTCACTATATCAGAAACCAATAATTTTCTCCCCAGGGCTGGTTTTGTTGGGAATTTCGTCTCTCTTTATCAATTTGGTCGGTTTAATTAATTATGGGGTAGGTCTACTGACACCCCCATTTTGTTTTTCCCACCCATTTTTTAAAACCACTTACCACACTAATTTTAGAACTAAAAAATTACTTGTTCCACCCCTTAGTTCTCTCAAAAAGCCCTTATAACTTAATTATTTGTTTTTCTTCTTTCTTTCTTCTTTATCCACATGCTGAATCTAAACCACTCCACAAATTTTTTTAAAAAAATTATGTTTCGTTTTATTTTTATTTTTAATTTTTTTTCACGAGATTTCTTTCTTTTTTTTTTTTTCCTTATTAGATATCTAATAAAAATTCTTCATTAGTTTATATGTTGTGATAAAAATCTATGAACTTATTATTTGGTATGCTTCTTCTTGAGATGAAAAAAACTTGAGGATAATATACTGATAAAGCTGAGTATTCCATAGGTATGGTCGCAAATGTTATGAATTTGGTTAATACTTTTATTAGACAATTAGAAAAAGCTCACAATTCAGAGTTTGCATGAATTCCTAATCATTTCTCTCAATTACTTATAAAATGAATAACCAATCAAATCGATATATTTGATTATATATCCACATCATATATACATGTTTTCCATTTGCTTGTTATTTCTTAGAACACAAAAAACTAATTAAACATGGAACCACAAAAACTATTGAAAAATAGGAATAATAACAAACAAAATAAAAGAACCTTTTCTTTAAAAAAAATTCATGTAAATGAATTAAAAAATACAACAAAATAGAGCATTAAAAAAAAAAAGTAAGGAAAAAAATGTATAGAGATTTAGACAGTAATGGGAGGAGAAAGAAAAAAGTAAATAATTTATTTGTAGGGGTTTTTTTGGAAAAATTAAGGGGTGGAACGAGTAGTTATTTAATTTTAAAATATTGGCATATAATTTTCTTTTTGTGCAAAAATCACTACAATAAGAGATTCAAGAAAAGCACCTGCCCGGTTTCCTGAATGAATGGAGAAAATATCAACGACATTCCTGTTTCCATCTTCACTTGCTTGATGAATCTCAGAGTAGCCCTCGATACTATCATCATGTTCATTTGACGCTGCCTCAGCTGGCACCCAGTCGTCTGGTCTCTCACTTCTTTGCCTTGAGAACAAAAAAGGTACCAAAAAAAAAAGAGAGATATTTAGGTGGCCAAAAACAGAGGAAATCAGAAACTATACAAATGTTATAGGAACGTAGTTGAAATTTTGTAGCAAAGAATATCTTGATTCTTGCATCAAAGAAAAGAACACATACAGAGGAAGAGACAAGTATGGCCAACGCTTGTCTTGAGCATAAGCATGTGTCAAGAGTAATCCATACTGAAGTACTGTTATTAAGGCTTCCCATAGTGTAATCACATTTGGAGTCCAAACCTTAGAGCATAAAGCAGAACCATTTCAATACGTATTCTTTGATATATCATAATCATATATGTGTCAATAATAACATAAAAAAGAAAAATAAAAATTGAATTATGAATTCATGTTAGCCAGACAAAGTCGACATATGTTCATATGCCATTTGAAAATGACAGTGCAAACAAGAAGCCGCATCTTTGCTGATGGTGAAAACAGGAAACAAATGGTGCAGCACAAACAAGTCCAACCAAGTAAGCGAAGCAAATTACTTAATTACCTCTAAAATTATATACAACCAAATATAAGCCCAAAAAGACCAAAAAAGCTCTACTAGCCAAACTCCTATATCGGATATCTTTTTCAACTCCCCAGCTTTCGGAACCACAACACAAACAGCATGGATAGGAAAAAGATCGAATGCAGCCGAACCAACAAGTGTTCCAGGACCCAAACCTGTAATTCATAACATAAGCAACAAAATCCAAATAAATTTTTCATTTACTCGAGCAAAATAGAAAAAACAAAAGGGGTTTCCCTAAAATAAACCTCCAGCATACAGGTTCCCCAGATTCCTTATGGCATCAATAGTGGCCAAAGATATCTGAGGAAAGCTCGTCCCAAAGGCCAACAAGCTAATATCTGCAATTGTGAAATTCCACACTTTCTCATGCCTAATAATCTCTTCCCCAGTGCAAGGATCAATCTCTACCACCTTACGCGTGTGCTTCACAACATTCTCCATTGACCGAAAAAAACGAGCAGTTATAGCTGACAATCCAAGGAAACAATAAGCAAGACCAAGAAAATACAAGAAGGTCCTTAACCCGTTCCAAGAGCAGTTTCGCCATGAAAAACCAAGTAGCTATCACATCTTTCTTGCCCAAGAATACTGAGAATTCTGACCATGGTTTTTGCAATCTGATCAGGCGCTGAAGCCATCTTAATCAGGCCTAATTAACTCCAAAGTTCTAGTTTAAGCAGGCAATTAAGCAACTTTTGTATAGTATAATGACCTGCTTCACAAATTGATGCATCAAAAAATTACTACTATGACTGATCAGATCCAAAACTTTACCAAATGAAAGTGATAATGAAATTCCTTTGAAAGAGAACAAAAAATTAAAGGAAAAATATGTGATCAGCAAAAATATAGGAGGATTTTTTTTTTTTTTTTTTTCCGAGTGTTTTCTACTAAAACTATACGTTTTTTGTCCTAAAAATTAACGAAATAAAGGATATACAAAAAAAAAACAAAAAAAAAAAACAAAAAAAAAGATTATCCAAAACAAGAGCTTCAACTCCTCATTAAGATAAATCATTAATCTGACAATAAGAATCGAAAAACCAGAATTCAGATACAAAATGCGATTCCGAAACAAGATTAAACCGCAAAACTGATCGAGAATCTGAGATTAAGGAACCGTATAATTCATACGTATTTGCTAGAGAGAGACCCCAAAAAAAAAAAAGTTCGATCTCATAAATTGTTGGTGAACGGAAAAAGCAGGGAAGAAAGACGGAAGATGCTGAAAAGTGCAAGAGCAGACTTACCAGCAGTGGGAACTGAGGTCGCGGAAGAGTTCGGCCGGAGCGCCGGCGACACGTGTGAGGTGTGTGCTGAATTCTCGTCAGAGGAAAGGGGCAAAAAAAGTGAGTGAGAGAAGGGAAATGATGGAGAATTTGGAGGTTTTGTCGACGCGCGTTTTACTCAACATCGGCATTGCATGGTCTTGTTTTGCGTTTTGCTAATAAAGTATTCTGTTTTATATTTTGTTACCAATAGCATAGTGATTGCAATTTGTGTCTCAGAAATCGGTAGTATCTCTTCTATTATCATTCGGACGGTGAAAACAATAAAATCTCATATTAAAAAAATACAAATAAATATAGTGATATAAATTAAAATAAATAAAGAATAAAGATTATTAATATATAATGTATAGTGAGGAATACGTTATTATTATGCACCACCACATGCATACGAGGGCGATTAGGTCCTTATTACGGTGCATTTTGCACATACACATACTCATAAGGAGTCAAGGAGAATTCTCTTTTTGAATGCGGTATTTTTTCGTATTAAATCTGGATCGTTCATTTGATCGTATATAATTTAACAGTTGGATTTAAATGATTTCAGATTTAATTTAAACCATTAATTGAACTATTATTATCCAATGGTCATAATTAAATTTTGATGACCAATGGGTATGTCTGTTGAAATATATATGTTTTTAGATAAAAATACACTTATAATTTTAAAAGGTATATCTGTTATATCTGTTGCAACTCTTCCTTAACAGACATATCAAAGGGCTATCAAACTCCAGATTTAATGTCAATTTCAAATCTTATTCTAGAATTTAATAAGATTGCTACTTATTAAATTCGTGGATTTATTGTATCTTGGAGGTAATTTGCCACAACACTCGATAGTAAATTGTTCACATTATGGGTAAATAAAACCTTAATGAAAGTAATTCCTATACCTTAAATCATTTGATTTTCTCTCTCTTTCTGTTTCGTTTCTTTACACCTAAACAATCTTTCCACCACCTACTGTTTTTCAACCATTTGTACCATAATTTGTGGTTCTATTTGTATTATGGTAATATACATATATTTTTATGTTGACAAAAAGGAACCATTTGTGTCGTTTTTATCATCAATAAAAGAAATTTCAGATTCACTAATTAAATGAAAAATACTCAAAAATTAAAATAAAAAAACCATCTCTTTCTCTTTTTGATCTCTCTAAATACGAAAAAAAGTTGTAATGTTTGGCCAGAGTTTTGGCACTACCTCCGAATGCGTCACCAGGCTTTCGACCCTGAAGTTTAGTCCTCAGATTTGTCTCGACGTCGACTTTCTTGTGTGGTGGTTGTGTATAGAGCGGTGCATCCATTGGGGGGGATCTAACCTGGCTTGGAGGTGTGTTGTCTTTCTGGGTTAGCTTTGTTTAGATATGGCTTCTATTCGACGGCCGATGGCTTGTTACTGATGGATCTTTATTTTGTTTTATTATAATAAGGGAGTTCATATTTCTGCTCCTTTGGTGTTTTTTTTCTTATTTACTTTGGTGTTTTTGCTTCGGGGACCAACCCTCACATGAATTGATGAGGATCCAATAATTCCAACATTGATTCCTTCAGAGGTATCTATAGGGCAAATGCGTCCATAATGACTATTTCAAATTGATTGGAATCAACACAAATCAAATAGAAATGGATGAAGCAAAGATATAGAATTGGGACCTAACGGATAAATTAGGAATGCAGGAAAAAAAAACAGCACTTGGAGCGGAGAATGCGATTGCATTATAAGGGTACAATTGAACAGATCGAGCAAGTTCAAATTGACATAATATAAAACCTCTTAGTCCGAAATTAATAATGGAGGTGATGTCCTTCGCTTGTGTCTCCCATCCGTTTGTTATCGGATGCCGTGATGTGAGTGCCCCCATTGCGTGGGGATTAGTCTCGATTGACTGGGCTAGTCCATCAACTGTTTTGGTGTTGTTTAATGAGCAATGGTCAAGCTCGAAGTTTATGTGGAGAGTAGGTCTTCCCCTGTTTGAGTCTCGGTATTTGTATTTACCCTTGCTATTTTGGTCTTTACTGGTGGATCCAATCTTTAATTCTTGGTCAAATTCCTTTATATTTGGAGTCATTTGTGTTTTATATATTTTGTTTTTTGTGAAATGAAAATCCTTTTTCAAAAAAAAAAAGAAAAAAAAGAAAAATACTCAGTATGTTTCTACTTAAAAGATGAATTCTATGTCATTAACATTGTCTATTTACCGAACAAAACCTTTAATTGGGATCACTGAATATTGAATTTAAGTACATCCCAAGAAGAAAGAAGGAGAAAGAAAGAAAAAAAAAAAAAATTATTAATACACTACACCACCTCATTAATGGTCTGAAGTTTACTTTAGAGTTGTGTGTTTCTAAATGTCAAAGTGTATATATTTTCGAATAATAATAATTTATAGTTTGAATAGAAATTTTATATTCATATTTTTTTGCAAGTGAAAATTTAAAATTTTAGCGCAGTTACATTTTTAGGAAAAAAAAAATTAAATGATAAGGTTCAAAACAAACATAATTACGTTAGCGACCACATGAGTAAATGCTTGCCTTATTTACCATTTTAGGATACTTATAGATTGACAAAGCGTGACATTACGTAAAGATCCAAAATTAAGCATAATTTTTATGAAGAAAATTATCTAAATAACTATTTTTTTTATTTATTAATCAATATGATATAAATTCTCTCTTTTGATTAATATGATACAAATTTTAATTCTACTCTTGTATTACATTGTTAGTGTAAAATTTTTATATCATATCGGTTTGATTATCTTTAAATTTATATCATACATGTGCTTTCTCCATTTTTACGTTGTCACAACTTTATGGGTGCCTTTTTTAAATTTTTTTGCCCCTTTCAAATTCAGAATAATGGGTGCCCGAGCCCAACTTTAAAAAAGATGTTTTGTGTATTGTTTTCTAACCAGTTTGATGAATGAGTTTCGTTTATAATTTACAAAGACATCAATATTTATAGGAGATATTATGGATACAATATTAACATGATTGGCCTGTACGTTGAGTCTAAACACCGTAAAATTTTGTCACGTGTACTGAACAATTTTTTTAGACGTAAACTGAAGAAAACAAGAATCACGTGAAGACACTATTGCCAACAGCCAACGAAATAGACACGCAACAAATACTAGCTTTTATTTATCTTGTGTTTATGAAACTAGCCACGTGTAAGATTGACCATTCAAAACCTTTTATTATTTTCTCGTCTTCTAAACAATTATGTTACTTAGTTGCTTTCATATTAGCCCTATTATTAAATTGTTGATCTAAATTTAATGTTTTTGAATTGCCAACTTTTACCATGTATTTCTCTCACTCTCTTTATAGAGTATTGCTGTTGGGCTTTGTTGAAGCAAATTTGATCTTTGGCTTGACGCAGAGCCAGCTCTGTACGAAGCCCAATAAAAGTATTCATATAATTTATTTGGTAAAGTTTTCTTAAAAGTTATTTTTAATTTTTTTTTAGATGTAAAAGCTGATTTTAAGGAAGGGAACGTCTGTAATAAAAGACTTGTTAAAGAGTAACTATCCATGGGGTTCTATTCAATAGAGAAAATATTCGGTACTTTGCTAATGATACGATATTGATACTAAAAGTGGAGAACATACGTGTAAATTTGTCTTCAGAAAATCATGAAAACACGCCCTCAAATAGACTTGTTATATTGTTTATACTTGTTTTCAGCACTAGTTTGTATTTTTGACGCTCGTGTAATTTGAGGTAAAAAACGTGAAATTGTTTTGGACTGAAGTAATAATCTGTAGGTATACTTTCTTTGTTCCAAGTCTTTGAAGATTTCTTGACGAATGCGTAATGATTGGAGCCGTTCACTTTCTTTGTCTAAAAGGATGGATTTTTGTTTCTCTCATGTGTTTCGTGAAATTAATGATTGTGCTGACAAACTAGCTAATCTTGAGATTATCAACTGTAATTGGATGTGGTGGTCTTGTTGTCCTAATTCTTTGGATTTTCATGTATAGAGGGATTATATTGATTTACTATTTTACAGATTTGTTTGATTGTTTTAGTTTTCTTTTCATTGAAAATATGAGCCTCCTTTGAAGTGGGAATTCATTCAAAAAAATAATCTTTTTAACGGACGATCCTACAAATCACCCGATTTCATTCTCTATATTATTGAGATTAGACTGGTTGGTAGTTTTGTCTCACAAGCCCATTTCAGCTAAATAGAAATAGTGAAATTAAAAATAACAAAACAAGAATGAATGGAAAACGTGTTAGCTCTGTACCAACTGGATGGGTGATCCCTTAAGGCTCATTTGTCCCATATAAGGCGTCTTCTGCTCCCTTTTTGACTTGCTCTCAGAGTAGATTTCTATGAAGGAATGAACTCAATGGAAGCCAAGTTTGCTCAGTCTAGCCTTGCTTTGCTCCGAACAATGCGGCTCCGATTGACACCATTTAGGGAGTCCATGAGATGAAAGGAAAAATTCGGGTTTCGATAGACTCGAAGAATTCGTCATTCACCTTCCAGTAGTCTCCGCAAGAGCATAATCCTTGTCTGAAATGGTGAAACATATTACAATCTTTTGTCAGAATCTCCCGACCGAACTCCTTCGAGATCATCTTCATAGCATTGTAAAAAATCACCACAAATCCTAAGGTTCTTAAATAACTCGTAATGGCGCGTACTAGGGCTCGTCCTCGAGAAGGGCTAATGATAGTTCCTTTCCTTCCTCATCCAGGTCAAGCAAAGCTTCCCAAGCATCATGTATATCTCTCTAGTTTCTGGATGAGAATCGTCGCCCACGAAAAATTCAATAACACTGTCTAACTCTGCCAAACTACAACCTGGAACTTTCTTGACCTTCCTTGCTTCCATAAGATCTCTCGTGCTCCTCGCTTCACGTCATTTAGCCTTCTTAGCATAGACGTCCGACAAAAGTACTTAGGCATTGCTGTTCTTGGGATCCAACTCGAAGCTTTCAACGTCCCCGTCCCGTGCATTCTAGATCCACCAAGGCAAGCACACCATATAAGCATGTCGATTCCATGGGCATAGATATCATCACCTTACTTGCCTCGTCAACGAGGCCAACTCTTCCATAAAGGTCAACCTTACAACCATAGTGTTGGATCATTGGACTAACACCAAAACTCCTCCATCCTTCTAAACACTCCTTTCCTTCACTGACCAAACGTCCATGTACACGAGCACATAAAACAGCCACAAATGTTATGGCATCAGGTCACTCCTTGCTTTGGCATTTCATCAAGAACATTCCCCTGGCAAGTCCACGCATAGCCCGTCCCGGGATCATAATAGTTCAGGCCATTACATCCCTAACAAGGTACGATTTAATCGAACACCGAGTCTACTAATGCAGCACCTCTGGCAATGTAACTTTCCATTCCATATTTCTGAATGTGAGCATGAACCCATTTTCCGTGCTCAAGAGCACCTAATCGTCCACAAGCCTGAAGTACTCGACAAGGTACAAGCAATATTAGGCCTCACACCATCCTCTTCCAAGCATCTGCATCTCGCGAAACAGGGCAAGTGCTTTCTTATAGCCGCAGCATCCAACACAGCCAATAATTATGCAACTCTACGATACTACATTCCTTGAAGGCATTCCATTGAACAGACGACGTACAACAGGAATTGATCGCTTACACATTAACATGACGTCTGTTATAGAATGCCACGACGATAAGTGAGGTCGTGGAGTCTTGGCAAACTCTTGGTAGGCGGCATCAAATGGCCACAGGAGTACATGCCGATGAGAAACAATTGAACAAAGAGATCATTGGCGAACCAAAAGAGAAGAACTTGTGCGTGCATTTGTGTTCTGTATGGAAGTAGGGTGGCATGTGGAAGAACTGGATTGAAGTACAGATGCGAGAATCAGGTAGAACACCATTTATGCGCATGCGAAGGAAAGCGGAAAATAGAGAGAGCCAGATTGGAGAGATGGAAAGATGAAAAATAGGGTGCGTTGCTGATACCAGCCTCAGAAAAACTCGAATTTCCAGGACAGCTATCAATGGATTAGCAGGAAAGTCATTGAACTGAAGACACTGCTTAAAGATGATAGTATACCGCTCTTAAAACCCTATTACATTTATATATTAACTAAAAGACCGTTTTTCTGAAGGAAGAACATGTTTACAGAGAGACCAAATTGGAAACTCATAAAATGTAATTAAAATGGAAAGGAAAGTCCGAGTTCAATTAAACTGGATTAGTGCATGTTTAACCTATGCAAGTTGATTAAAGATAGTAATAGTAACAGTGAGACGAGGACCGAATTCAATTTATGAACCACACTAACACAAATCTGGTTGAGTTGTTTGTGCATGCAGTTTAATATCATCACTTTTCGTTTTTATTTTCAAAACATTTATTAAACAGACGCTATTTAAAAAATGTAAATCTGGTTGAGTTGTCTGCATATGCAGTTTAAGAACATCACTTTTTGTTTTTATTTTCAGAAACATTTATTAAGCAAATGCTATTTTAAAAGTGTTTTCAAATGCCACTGCAGTTGTCCAGGCAATTCTTTCCTCGGCCTCTTTGGAAGAAGCCGAACCTATCCTTCTTTTTTATCTGTAATGAATTGAATCAGGTTTCTGGTGATATTAGCTGCTTTGTTTTTACTTCCGATGTTATTTCTAATGGTGTGGTTGCTATTCCCATCTTCATTGGGACAGCTATTTAGCCCGATTTGGCTTAATAAAATTCCAACTTTTCCTTTAAAAAAATGTTCTCATTTTGCACCTCCAAAGACATGTAGAAACATTAATTTAAAAAAAAAAAAAAAAGCAAAAACACCATCGACCACCAGTAACATTGATCTATCACAGGCAGAAACTGAGAAATAAACATAAATTGCATCGTCCACTCCGGCAATGAGATTAACAAAATCTCTAATTATCTGAGAAAAATCTTGAGTCGAACCCATGAGTAAACAATCACAAAAAAGATCCAACAAAATTAAATAAACGGATGAAGGAGAGGGGGAGTAACTGTTTCAATCAACTAAGCCTAACGGACAATGCCTCCAAAACTAGATTGATTAGTCTTCTTCCTCGCCCTCATTTTCGCAATGTTGAAGTATCTCAACTCGTAAACATTCCTGTCCTTGTTCGAAGCAATCACCCTAAGCCAATCCCTACATTGTGCTTCTTCAAATACTTCTTAGTCAAGTATTTAAGATACCTGAGAAACAATGATCAGTAAGTGATGTCAACGCTCCAACTCCATACATTAAAAAGAAGCTCGTTGCAAAAAATCATCAAGAGTACCAGACCACCTCCCTCTTATTTGGCGGTAACCACCAACATTTTCGAAAAAGAACTCAGAAGGTTTAATGAACAACATAATT